>JASDQU010241285.1:98139-128121 GCA_032191745.1 Picea mariana
TGTTGGATTACTGAGAGGGGGGGTGAATCAGTAATAGCGTAATTATAATCCTTTTTCTTCAAATGTTATATCAATGTAGAATTATTATCCAATAATGAGCAGTAAGAAATAAACAATCACACACATACACAGTACACTAGTGTTTTACGTGGAAACCCAAATCGGGAGAAAACCACGGAATGCTTTTTATTATATGTCTTGAAGAATTATATTCGTTGGAAGCACCAACTTCCTTTTTTTTCCAGCTGCAACTGGAAGGAGGCTCCAACCCCCGAGTTTCTCAGGCTACAACCTGAGGGAAGCTCCAACTCCCCAATTCTCTGGC
The DNA here is from genome assembly GCA_032191745.1 of Picea mariana. Taxonomy (NCBI): domain Eukaryota; kingdom Viridiplantae; phylum Streptophyta; class Pinopsida; order Pinales; family Pinaceae; genus Picea; species Picea mariana. Next base: position 98,465 of record JASDQU010241285.1, read on the forward strand.
TACAACCAGAAGGAGGCTACAACCTCCAATGTTCTTCGGCTACAACCACCTGTCCTTGCCTCGTCCTCCCACCCTGAAGTAGAAGTAGAATGATGGAACCATTGTCACACTATCACTGTGAGATATACCATTGTAAACCTATACCAATAAATCTGAACCATCCATCAACCATGCATCAACCTGTACCTCAACTTGTAATCAACCTGTACCATAAACAAGTGCATCAACCATGCACTAACCTGTAATCAACATGTACCATGAACAAGTGCATCCAACCATGTACCAATCATGTGTCAATGACTCATCAACTATGACTCATCAATATGTACCAACATCATCAACATACACCTCATGTATGTGCGCCAAACCATCAACTACTTGTCTCAACCATGTATTCAACATGTAGCACCACCAAAATCCCTCATCAATTTCATCATCCAAATATTATTTGTAGCTCTGTAATAGACCTAGTGTATATGATCACATTCCTGCAAACCTTCCTTGACTTTAAAAACAAGAGACTAGCATTTTCATCAAACTTTTCTTTAGTCTCACATGCCTAGTTTTGGATTAGTCAACAACCCTAACTTGAAGTAATCATAACTTTGAAACTGTAATGTATAAAGATATGAAAATGATACACAATGTTCTTCAGTTTGTTTTATGCAATTCCTCCAAGTGTCACTACTTGGAACCTCTTAGAAAAGGAGTTATAGAAAAAATGGCATACCTTGCTGAATTCTAGCTTATTCTAGAGAGCGACCTTGTAGAGCATGCCCCACGCAAAATTTTTGATGAATTGATCTAAAACTATTACACAGAATACTACAGACTATACCCTAACCAACACATTTGGTCTCACTGAATTTGGATCTTTTATGAAGAAGTTATGACATTTTTACCCGAAACCCCTTAGAAAGCACCCTCAAAAGAATTTTTTCTTCCTTGCATTTTGACCTTCTTTTCTTCACCTTCACTCAGAATTCCGGTTTAGATATCCTTGGTTATCTCAGACACATATATATATCTAATATTCTCAAGTTTGATTCAAATGAGAGAGCCTTGCCTCTTATTTGTACTCTCCAAGTAGCTTCCTTAAAAACATCTTCTAGGTCACTTGGCCCACTTTCCTTATTTTAGGGTTGGGTCCACTTCTAATTTCTCCATTAAATTTATTATTGAAATAATTTATTTTGTATTCANCTTGAATTATAATACACTCATCACTTCACTTTATTATTTACCTTTTAAAATCTTTTAAACCAGTTTGACTACTTTGACCTTTTGGGGCTTCTAGATGACATATGAGGGTCCTCCAACTTTGTAAGGCCATAACTCTCAAACCGTGAGGAGTTATGTGACGTTATACATACCACTAGAAATGGTATGACATGTAATATCCATATAGAATAGTATTATCTAAAAATATATCATAACTCATACCGTTAACCATCAAACAAACTTGGGTCCATTACGCAAACCTGGGGTCTTCCAACTTCTCATGGCCATAACTCTCTAACCGTGAGGAATTATGTGACGTTCCACATACCACCGGAAATGACATGAAAAGCATTATCCATATAGGATATTTTCCCTAACAAATTCACTTTCCATCATCTCATTATTCCACAATTAAGCATGGGTTCTCTTACTCCACAAAGCATCTTCACGTGAGGGCTTTCACCATAAGGGGACCACTTTGGAGTTCATCCATATTTACTTCTTATCAACCATGACAAAAAAATAATGAGTCATATTTACATCAAACAATATTGGGTCCATTACCCAAACCTTTGTGCTATGGGGATTTCTTCAAGGGTTGACATCAATGACAACCAACCTTAATCAACACATAGGTGAGTGGTACAGTCTTCTGCAACTTGAGAAACAACATGATGAGAGGGTGCTACTAATTTCCCAAGGTATTCAAATCCAAACCCACTGAAAGTACAAGTCTACTCCATGTGAATAAATGGTCTGATGTCAAACATGGGAGACATTGTTTGATTACTACTCATTAATGGATATTGTTAACAAATCTAAGACAACCCACCGATAATGATAATGGGCGTCAAGTTACCTAGTACATTCTAGCAAGTGTGAATAGATGTGTTGAGGTTGTACACTTTTAGAATCTATCAATCGGGGGATGTTGATGTAATTAGTGTTGGGAATTGGGTGTGATACTAAAGGAATAATAATAGAAGTTGTGGAACAAACAAAGATAAATAAACTTCAAAGAAGATCGATGGTGTTGAAATACAACGTTACAACACTTCATCACAACGCATTGTGATCAAAACGTCATAATGCGTCATTGAACATACTTCACCATATGTGAGATTGTTGTATTGATCGACCCATATGGTCCTTTATTTATAGTTTTTGTATCCAACCCAATTCCTATAAATCAGAAAGATTCTGTCCACATAAAACCATCAATGGTTGGAGTGGATCCCAACAAATATGCAATGTTGTGTCGACTAGTCAACCCAACCATCCATTTGTCTAACACATAGCCGATTGCTCGATTGGTCGATCTACTGACCAACTGTCTCTGATCGCTAGTTAATTATTTAAATAACTATCTAGTCGAGCACCCAACCAACTGTCTCCAACTACTGGTTGACTGAATAATTAATTATCTCCAGAAAAGATGAGATGAAAAATTAGAATCCGAGGTTCCAACACCCCCCATCAACACACGGTTCTAGATATTCGGGAGGTGGAATTACGTCAATAGGACACCCCCACATAATTGAAGCTTCCTAAAGACGAAACATAGAACAAATCTTACCAAACTTATCTTCAGACAAGGGTTTTGTAAAGATATCAACAATTTTATCATATGTTTGATAGTAAACAAGAGTGAAAAACTTATCTTGAACCAACTATCTCAAGTAGTGAACATGTAGTTTGACATGCTTCATTTTACTATGTGCAACAGAATTAGAAACCACCTAAATTGCACTATGATTGTCAAAATGAATAATGGTCGATGCATGAACATAAAAACCAAGTTCACTCAAGAGTTGGTGATTCCAAACCGGCTCTATACCTGCATTAACAACGCCACGATACTCATATTTTGTAGTCGATAGGGAGACTACCATTTGTTTCTTGCACGACCAAACCAATGGTCTAGTGCTTAAGTGAAACACATAGCTAGAGGTGGACTTCCAATCATCATTGTCAGCTATCTAGTCAAAGTCAGTGAAGCTGACTAACGAATCTAAATTACGACAATATTTGATACTAAGATGACAGGTACCCTTGATATAATGAACGATTCTTTTGAAAAATTTCCAGTGACTTTCTCAAGGATTCTACATAAACCGAGAAACCTCACTAATAAGAAAAGAGATGCCAGGTTGACTATGAGTGAGATAAATAAGGCTATCAACCAGTTATCGATAAAGAGTGGTGTCAAATTTGGGAGTTAAACAGTCTTTAGTCGGCTTAACTCAAGAATGATAAGGAGTAGCACATGGATTACAATCGGACATATTAAAATGATGCAATAGATCCATTACATATTTAAAATAAGAAAAAAACAAACAATCATAGAGAGGTAAAACTTGAAGACCGAGAAAATATCGTAGAAGACCAAGGTTTGTCATATCAAAAGTGTCAACAAGTTGTTTCTTCAATCTAATAATGAAATCAATATTATTTCCAATTATGAACAAGTCATCAATGTATACAACAAAAATTAAGGTATCACCATGAGTATGTAATTCATAGAGATTATGATCATATTCACAATGTTTGAAATGACCAAGATCAAGAAATAAATAATCGATCTTTGCATACTAGGCCCTAGGGGCATGTTTCAAAACATAAAGAGACTTTTGTAGTCGACAAACAAGAGTGGAATTTGTCACAAAACCAAGGGTATTTTCCATGAAATTTTCTTTAGATAAGTCACCATGAAGGAAGGCACTCTTTACATCCATCTAGCAGATATTCCAACGAAAGTGAGTAGCAAGGGAAAGAATTAGTTGAATAGAATTCATATTTGCAATAGGAGAAAAGGTATCAATGTATTTGATGCCTTCTTGTTGAGAAAATCCTTTCATGACCAAGTGATATTTATGACACTCAACAACACCTTCAGAGGTAAATTTGGTCTTATAGACCCATCGACATTTCACAATGTTCTTCCCTTGAGGTTGAGGAACTAAATCCCAAGTATGATCCTTCAAAAGAGAATGAATCTCCTCTTGCATAACTTGTTCCCATTCAAGTTTTCCATGTGCATCTGAGTAAAATACAAGATCACAAGTCTCAAGAACATGATCCTTCAAAGCAACACTATCCTTTTCTTGTGACTATGAGCCTTTTAGCCTAAAGAGACATCCCTAACATCAATTCTAGTAGCTTTATTCATTTTAGTAGCCCATCTAGGTAAGTAGGGAACAAGTGAGATAATATCTACTGCAGAAGTTCGATCAAATGAAGAAATAGTTTCATTCAAAGAATATGGAGGTACAGTCCAAATAGATATTGATTGTTTGGTCGACTCGGGAACATATATCGATGACCCAGTAGAAATAGAAACAAACTTTGACTACTTGATCGAAATGTTGAAAAAGGGAACAAGTGAACTAGAGTCGAAAACAATGACGAAAGAATCCTCCTATAATGAACCAAAGGAAGTGGTCAACAACTTAATTCTTAAATACTTCTCATCAAAAAACGCATTTCTTCTGATAATAATTTATCGTTTGACAGGGTCAAACAATCGATAGGATTTTGATTCTTTTGAGTATATCATCATGATACAAGCATGACTCTTTACATCTAATTTATTCCTGCAATCATCTAGAATATGATCCCAAGAAATATAGTTGCAGAATCTAAGGTGACTAATTGGCAGATTATTTCCACACCATTTTTCAACTGGAGTCACAAAAATGACAGATCAATCCAGAACATGATTTGGGATATATTTGGCACAGTAAACAACTTCAACCCAAAAATGAGACAACAGAGCTTTGGCCTACAAAAGACAACAATCCATTACAACCAACGTTTGGTTCTTTCATTTTTCTACACCATTATGTTGAGAAGTATGAGAAACAAACCTATTCTAGGAAATACCAAATTCAGCATGGTATTTTTCAAATGGTTGATTCACATACTCTCCACCAGTATCATATCTCAAACACTTTATAGCTTGATCACATTGCTTCTCGGTCAATGCCCTAAATTCCTTGAATTTTTGAAATAAATGACTCTTATTTTTCAAGAAATATACCTAAGTAAATATATAGAGATCATCGATAAAGGTTAAAATATACTTTGCACCTACTAAGGAGGTATAATTGATACAATAGAGATAATTTTGAATGAGCTACGGTGGATTATGTGCTCGCCAGGATTTGCTAAAGTCGAAAGAGGTCTGACAATGCTTGCCTAGAACACATCCTTTACAAATTCCATCGAGTGGAAGAGATTTGGGAAGACTAGAAACCATATTTTGTGTGTCCATCGACTTAGAATTTGAAAATTTAGGTGTCTAAGTAATTCATACAAAATTATGTGACGTTCATCAGTGTGAGAAACAAGAGCAGTTGTTCCAAGATCAGGTCAAGGAAGGTCACAAAACTTGTACAGTCCATCCTTTGAGTCGAGAAAACCTTCAACAACAATTGACTTGTTGTTCTTCAAATCCTTAACTAAGAACCAATTTGGCCAAAAATCAACAATCTTATTTGTTTGTGTCAGTTTAGAAACCAGCAACAAAGTTTCACTTAGGTTTGGCACATGATAGACATCGACAATTTTATCGTGTCAACAAAGAACATCACCATGACCAACAATTGATGGAATATCTAGCAATATTGAGAGGGGGGGGTGAATCAATATTGCCTACTTTTTCTTTTATCTTCATCCATATTAAGCACGCATATTAACTATTCAATTAAGCAATATATTATAAACAAAAAACCCTTATGAACACAAGATTTTATCGTGGAACCCAACAGGGAAAACCACCAACTCTTTTCTCATTAATCAAAAGTTATTTTACAAAACTTTTTTCAAGATACAACTTGATGGAGAGACATTCCCCAAGTTTCTTAAGCTACAACTGAAGGGATGCTGCCACACCCCATTTACCATCTACAACTGGAAGGATGCACCCACATCCTCATTCAGCGGCACCAACTAGTAGGAGGATTCAACCCCATGTTTAGTCAGCCACAACTAACAAGGAAGTACCAACTCCCTCTGTTCACCAACACCAACTGGTAGGAGGCTTCGACCCCCTATTTATTTAGCTACAACTGAAAAGGAAGCACCAACTCCCCTGCAAGCTCCAACCTGCCCTTGCACCACCCAAGCACCCTTAGTTTATAATGTAATTCAATCTGTTTTTCTCTTCATCGAATTTGACTCATCCATCCATTGTTGTACTTTCTACTTGTCTACTTCAGCCTCTGCTTGTATGGTCTTCTTTATCAAGTTCTAGATTGCATAACTACTTCTTTGTCTTCTTTTGTTCTTGATCTTCAATTAGAGATTGGCAGACACCTTAGAACGAAGAGTTCTTCATCTTGGACTCTGGTCTTGTTTTAGATCTTCTAATGTGAACCACAGAGACACATTCTTCTCACCACTTTTTCTCGTTTATATAATCTTCAAACAGGTGTGAAATTTAAAACATCGTGTCCCTTTATTTGAACCATTGTACCTTTTCATTTAAAATGATAATCTAAACTTTAATTAATATCATTTTTCCTTTTTATTCTTTATTCATATTTTCATGAATTAATTCTCTTTTAATCATGACTATGTATCGGTTCATTTTTTTTTGTCATGAGTTGATCACATTTTAATTATATTTACCGTGAATACCTTTCATAAATTGATCATAGCATGGATCAATTTTATCCTTTATACTTGTTCACGGATCTCTGTTAATTTCACAGAGACTAGATACTATGGAGGCACTTCCTTCAAGCCATTTCATATGACCGATCATTACAGAACTAGGGACTTACCGAATATAGTGACCTATTCATAGTTTCCTTTTAAAAACTCTTATAATATATGACCAACAGCGGTGACCTTGCATTTAGGCGAGACGAGCACATGAGTGCTTATCAATTGAATGGACACGATTCATTCTCTCGATGGGATGGACGGCTGACGAGATTTCGGCACTTTGCCCTTCGAGTCTTTGTGACTTCCAATACTTCAGAACTCCTGATTACGATATCGTCGAAACAATCGAGCGTTTCACATTTATTTCGCAGAGACAAATCAACGTTCCTCTTTAACCTGGCACTCATCCTTACACTGCCAAATCTGACGGCTGTGAATTAATCATGCATTGAGATGGATGGATGTTGTAATTTTGGCACTTTTCCCATCAGGTCTTTGTGACATCTAGCATGTCAAATATCCCAAAGTTGTCATTCTACCGATGCATGTCCCTTTCAGAATTTCGACGTTCAGTACTTCGAAGGTTTCTAGTATTTCCTTGTGATGCAAAAACTATCGAAGTAGAAACTCCCAACGTGACGTAAATCTATTGACGTCACATGATGACTTGGCACATGTCAAGTAGCTTCCATGTGTCATTCAAATTCACGATATACACATGCCTGAAATGCCAATTTTACTTTGACACTTGTCACTATCTAACTATGCCACGTATCATAAATGACATGCTCTGCTGACATGGTTTGTCAACATGTCTTTCCTCCTCGACTTCAGGGCTTCAGCCTTTGGGTTTGTTTGTTGTATGTTATTTCAAACCTCCCGATTTCTGAAATGGTGAAATCCTGACTAAAGGTGATAGCTCCTCTTCCATAGCCTGTTTTACATGTGACCTCAAGCTATGACCCAGGCCTGAGTGTTTCAAATTTTCACATTTTGGGATTTCGAACAAATCTCATTATTGTTTCTCTGAATCACGAATCCCCAAATTTGTTGATCCAGTGCCACGTGTTCTCCTTTCAACCGACGGCTAGGATCTCTTCAGAATTTCTGACTTTGTGAGTTCAGGATCCTTGACTCCTCGACACTCCAAATCCTCTGATTCTCGATTTGTCAATATTCCACTCTCGTCGAATCAATGGCCCATGTTGTTCCTCCTTTTTAGCTTTGGATATAATGGTCCACGTCGCTCCTCCATGCTCTGATCTGAAGGTCACGATCCTTTTACGATTCTCAAGCTCACGGTCAACCTCTTGATCGGGCGGCTGTTGAGCTTCTCACTCTGATCGGACGACTGTTGAGGCCTCTCACCATTTCTTTGTATTGATCAATTGTTCAGTATTTTCTCTGATCCCAACAAAATTTCTACAATATGTTCTTCCTTCAGGGCTTGATCATTGAAACATTGTTGATCCTATCATGATCAACAATAGTCACGGATTTATCTCTGTGCAATGTGTTATTCCTTCTGAGATTTGATATTTTGATTATTCGCTTCCCCTATTCACTCTTTCTATCTATACACACAATTTGACATATTCTTCTGACTGATATACATGTTGACATCAATGAAAATATTATCTGATATACTTCATCATTACAGATCATCACTTCGACTGTTGACATCAAGGATAATATTTCCAACAACAATGTTAAGAGAGAAATCATCAACAACATAGACCTTCCACTTGACAACTTTATCCAGGTAGGAAAAGAGAGAAGCATATTTGGCTATATAATGAGTGCATTCATAATAAACTACCCCCTCCTGTTTCTAGGTACGAGTAAGAAGTGCTTGAGAAGTTTCGACTTGAAAGGTAAAGTTATCGGTCAATTGACGGATAGTTGACACATCTACTTCAAGCTTATTAACATTTTCCTCTAAGTCACCACTCTTATTCCAACATGTTTTTCTCCATATGTTCTATCTTTCCATAGTACATACACAATTTCTTCTTTTGATTCTTCCGGGTGGACATTGAGTTGTCAATCTTGTCTTTATTTTTCTAGTCAATACATTATTGTTTGCATATAGGAGCATCAAAAAATATTCTTTCCTTTTAATTCATATTATCTTTTCCCTTGAGCAAGTTAGCTTGATGTTTACCACCAATATTCCCTTCATCAAACAACCTTTTTTGATCATTAATCAGTAATCCACAAAAAGTAGCAAAGATATAATCCTTACCATCTTCTTTTCATTCCTTCCAATTGTTCCTGAACATGGAAAAAAAGCATTCAAAGGGTGTTCTCAGAGTCATGAGGACTAATTCGATGAGTTATCCATATTTATTTTGAAAAATCTTCTCACATTTTCCTTAATGTGTGTCAAATAGTCCTCAATCCTTTCAAAGGAATGCATATCAAGAGAGATCAACTCATTCTCCAACTGCATAACTTATCTTTCATTGACTTTGTCAAACAAGGACTTCATCTTCTTCCCAACTTCATGAGGGAAATTGATCCCGCTTGTAAGAAAGTGAATCTCCCAAGAGATATAGGTTGTTATGACCTCAACAACCTCATCTTTCTTTCCATCGATAATGAACTTCACTTGGTCATCCTTCGAATCTAGAACTGTGGCCTTTGTATATTATTAGATCCCTTTGATTTTCATCAAAGTTTCCATATATAGTTCCCAAACAAAATAATTGGGTCCATTCAAAATAAGAGGATCAAACTTGGAATCCATCTTCAATATCTAACATATGTGACAATCCGAACAGGTTACAATTGACAAATTAGCAACCCAGAGTCAATAACTATAAGATTTGAATCAGTAAGATCTGCAGACAACAGACGAGGTCAAAACTAGTTTCTCTTATACCATGTTAGGGATTGGGTGTAACACTAAAAGACTAATAACAAAATTTGTTAAAAAAAAAAGAGAAATAAACTTCAAAGAAGATCAATGGTGTCAAAAGACATTGTTACAACACTTAAGCACAATGCATTGTGATCAGAATGTCACTATTTAACATTGAACATACTTCATCGTATATGATCTTGTTGTATTGATTGACCCATGGTCCTTTATTTATAGTTTCTGGATCTAACCAATTTCCTTGAAATCGGGAATATTGTTTCCACATAAAATCATTGGTGGTTGGAGAGGAATGTGTGAATAAGGGTCTTGAAGTCAAACAAAAGGGAAACCACTCAGTTAGCAACCATTGATGGATGTCATATGTTGAGTGTAAGGTAACCTTTCAATGATTAAAATAGGCCCAAGGTGATACTCTAGGTCAAACTCTTAGAGCAATGTGTTGTAGTCGATAAGAGATGACTCACCAATGAGAAGTCAAAGGAGACCTTCCATAATTAGATCCCATAGAAGAAAAACTCCCCCCCCCCCATTGAGAGAATTGTTATGATTAGATACCTAATCTACAAGAACAATATAAACAACATGGATGACAAGAGGCTCCCCAAAATTGCTTCAAACTCTAGCCAAAACCACCATCGGCTCAAGCGGGGATGGCATAAAAATGCCAAATCTTGGCTAAATCATCGGGGAATACAGGAAGAATCCATAATGGAGAATATCAATAATATACAAATATTATCACTTCTAAACTTAAGGAGAATATGTGGTGTGATAAAGAATTAGTGGATAAAAGGAAATTAAGATACTATAAGGAGGTGGTCAACCCTAATTTAGAATATCAAAATTACCTCTCAATTTTGAAAAGTGAAAAGAAGAAAACAAACATTGCTAAAACGAGAAAAAATCTCATGAGCTACATAGTGAAACTAGGCATTGGACAACTCCCAAAACACCATGGGATGAGAGAATCTGTCAACTTTGTGACACTAAGCGGGTAAAAGATGAAAAACACTTCCTTTTGGATTTCCCTGCCTATACCAATATTAGATCCCAATTTAAAAATATCTTCCACATTACCGACCTTCCTAACCTCCTAAGTCATAAGAACTATGGTGATCTTGGAATGCTTCTCTCAATGCTTTTTGAGCATAGAAATACAATTTTAAATAAATTGAAGTAATCTCTTACCTTCTTAAGGTAATAGTCATGTAAGACTATTATTTTTATAAATACGATAGAAAAGTGAGTGAGTGTGCTCCTTATCCTTTTGAAAGCTCTCTCTTTCCAAGCCTATTCATTTCTTCTTCTCCTACAAACTTAGTGTTTCACTCTGTTGAGAAAAAGATATGAAATGATCTTACTCAAGCATTTTCAGATTTTTCTTGGCTAAAGAAAAATAGATGGGAATATCACCCTATGTTTATAACCAACAAAAATAACATCCTAACTCACAAGTATTAATTACAAGTGCTTAGTCTAGTCTTTTATCAACAAAAGATTGCTAGAAATTTACTTTTTATGTAATTTTATGAATATAATAGTTGCTGAAATAAATGTAAAGACAGAATTAAAGACACCAAGATGATAATCAAGACAGATGAGACATAAAGCAATCCTTTATTTCATTCCAATTCGCCAAAGAGTCATTTTCTTTACAAAATCTCATACAGAAATCTTGGACCAAAGTCAAACTTAGACATCCCCGATGGAACATACAAAAGGACCTCTGACAGAAAACCAAAACTGAACTCTAAAAGTTGAATCAACTTGCCACAAATTGTTGCCCACTCGACTCTACACAATATCCTTTGTCAGTCATGAAAACTAATTCACAAACAAACAAGTCTACACAGACTATCAAAGATAGATCAACACCTCTAAAAAGCATGCGTATGAATTGTGTGATTCAGCCCTGGATATTGTTTTATACAATAAGACCCCGCTATCATAAAAGAGAATTAGGCTTGTGATGAATATATCAATTAATGAAAATTGAACTACCTCAACATAAACTCAAAGATAAAACATTAGTATTCTTATCCTTCTATCCTCATCTTGTTCCTCCCTCTTCTTTTTCTTTTAAACAATTTAGAATTGGTTGCAAGTAGTTGAACCAACTCATTAGTTAAGTTAATTAAAAGACTCAACCAACTTTAGTTAGGGGGAAATTAATAATCATAATAAAGGTCATAAATAAATAATAACTAGTATATGGGACCCCTTGTGACTCCCTTTATCTCATAACAATCATAACAGTCATAGCATAACCATTAGTTAAGCAAAACACACCTCCTTGTGTCTCCCATCCACATATTCACATTGACAATTTATCTCATGACATTTGAAATTATTTTCAAAAATATTACTCATGAAACCAAAAATAAAACATGTTATCCAAAGTTGCTTGAAGTCAACTGTCATCAACAATAGATAAAAATAAAAACTCAAAAACCATATTTCCCACTCTGAGATGCAATATTTCCTTGATTGTTTTTGTCACCCTTAGATTTTCATGAATTTGCCTTTGGTTTTGCTGAGCCTTTAGGCCTAATATCGTTGATCACGTGGGAACAATCGTCCCTCAAATGCATCCGAGAAGGCAAGGATTTGTTAGAGCCATTGGAGGGTGAGGAAGGGGAAGCAGTGGATTTTCCTTTGTCAAGGGCATGGGGGGGCTCAGTTTTCAATCTCTTCCTAGCATGGGAGGATTGCACTGGTGAGTGGGGAGAATCTTGGAAAATCTAGTTGTTAGGCAGAGGAGTGGGCAAGGACAAATTGGGACAGCCACAATGTTAGGAGACTGTCGGGTGGACAATCTCCTGCCATCCATCGTTTTCAAGAACCTCGGGTTGCAATGAGACGTGAGGAGGAAGAGGGATACCAGGGGCTTATGGAAATTAGAAAGGAATCCTTTCAGGCCTAGGTTGGACTACTCCCTTCCCAATCCAATTGAAAAATCTGGCCTGAAACAACTAGCCAAGCTCTTATGAATCATCATCAAAATGTATGGAGAACCTGGGCCTTCTTGGGACCCTGTTCCAATTACCCCTCCCTTTGTTTCCTCAGCCATGGCTACCTCGACTGAAAAAACTCATCCCTACATGCATGATTGATTATCAAATAGTCTTTTAAATAACCATACATGACAACTCTTAAAAATATTAAATAGATTTCGCTCGGCGATGTATCAGAATCATGCAATCAAATCCATACAAATTGTTTTATTGTTTATCAATGAGAAGGGGGTGAATAAAGGGTCCTGGGATATGTGAGGGGTTTGTATTGAGAGAAACATGATATGATGAGGGGGGAGGGGGGGGGAGCAATTACTGCTCAAGGACAACAACAATCAACTGCAAACCAAAGAAAACATCATTGTAATTTACCAAGACACTACTACTGCCAACTACTTCAACACAGAATTTTCTTGACTATAATCAATTTTAGAACAGGGAGTGAAAAATGAATGTGGGAAGGTGATGGGATTGTAATTAGTGAAAAATGAAATAATGGTGGGGAATGAGAGAGGGTATTGTTCACAAAATTAATCAAGTAATTCATATATTCTTTCTGTTAAAAGGAGATTCACCAACCAAATGATCATAACAATCAATGTCTATTAGCTAGTTCACTGCTCATAGTAAAGAAAAAAATATAACACGGTGTCATCAATAAGACAGTATGCATTCCACAAAATCCGTAAGGAGTTATGTTCTTCTTATTTATAACAATTCTGAAATGTGTAATAGTAATTATTTCCACTTTGTTAATCATAAAAAAAAACCATTGCCCACACATTTCTTTGATCATCAAATACACCCAAAGTCATGTTTCAAAAATTACAGTGAAGTTATATTGTCACTGTAATCAGGATTATCTTTTAAAATGCATGGCATTCCTTAAACATACATAATGGCAGTCAGCCAAATAATCCAGATTAAAATTGCAAAAAAATAGGATCGTCATTTAAACAGATAGACAATAGCCACCATTCCAACACATGCCATGCACAGAGTAATTCAATTATGCAAGTGTAATTATGTCACTGTACAAGCCCAATTCAATGTGACTCTAACATGTTGGGTTGTCCATCATGACAAGGTATCAACAACATGCATGTCTTCATAAAACAAATAATCGAAATGCAACAAAGTCGTGCTTAAACTCTATGATTATTCTCTGAGTGTGGAAACCAAAACATTCATATTGTACACAGTGGGCAGCCACCCCAAAACACCACGATGCGACATTTCCATTTTAAATTTCTAGACACACAGTCACAGTATCAGCTTAACCCATCGTGTCGAGCTATTGATCTAACACCGTATTGCTTCAAATTGATCAAATTGCAACCAGCCATGTTGTGTAAAACTCGGGCTTATGCAATCACATAATGGTAATGCATGCAGTGGATGGATTTTCTATAGTCATATGGGTTGCAATAACCATTTGGCCCCAAAAGAACTCATATTACAATGACCATTTATTCGTTGTGTAAAAACACCACACACACAATTGCAGCATGCGCGAGCATCATTAAGAAATTGTAACCAATGCCAAGCTAAACACCCAAATAATCCTTAGTGAAAAAACATCATGATTGTGTATCAACCAAACAACCAATCATGTTGTGGCAACCACGCATCGACATGGAGCGAGGTTGTGACCTTCTTTAAATAAACAATATCGGGTTATCAAACACAAGGAGAGTGATTATGTATCTGGACTACCCAATTAACAGTGCAGGGTTACTCATTTTAATAACACATGTAGTGACTATAAATCAAACCAACAAGATCGCCATATGACCAACTAGGCGAGTCTGTACCTAGTTTTGTCGAAAATACACAACCATCCAACAATAACCAAATAGTAAACCCGACATGCCATGTTGGTCTTATCTATCAACCCTCATACCTGTGGAGTTAAGGGTTTGCACTGTGACCAACACAGGAAAAGCTAGAGCTAACTCCCTTCAATGGTGAAAACCTTTGATACCAACGGCGCATACACAGAGAGAACCACAACTTATTTGTGCGTAGTTAACAAATCTTGTGATAGGAGGGATATAACAGAGGAGTGAGGCACCAACTTGACCAATAATGATACTTAACACATGAAGGGTATAACCCTCATGGCTCTCAATCAAACAACCACAATGTTGAAGTGAAGACAAGGCCAAGAAAGAACCAAATAACCAATTGTGTAGCCTTTAATGGTGAAAACAAATCAATGCTCAAGTGAATAGAACACAGTGACACAGGGTGCTTCCAACCATTAAACCCACAAAAACCAAAGACTGGATATAGCGACGAATGAGTGAGGATAGCCAGACACCCAAGACCAAACAAAAACCCTCCAACTAAACCAGCAAGGATAACAAAAAGCCCTTATGGTTGCTAACACCCGGGATGGTCCAATACATTGTAACTTCAGATGTTATCACAGAGAAATCCACCAACAATTCATTCCAAAATCAAAATTTTCCACAGTCGTAATACTTAAGGAAAACAAAACCCATACATTCAAGCCAATATCCATTTCATAAATAGAGCAGACTCATGGATGTCCAAAAAAATACATACCTATGATTGAATCACCTTAAAACGCAAGATGGTCGAGTGATTCCTCTTTGCTAGGAAATCAGATCATAACCACAACAACAAGGATGAACAATAGCCTGATTAGGGTTTCGGCCAGCGAAGGAGTAAAGGTGACGTGCAGTAAATGCACGTCGCCTCCATTGACAGTCCATTAACTTCTTAGTACATGATAACAAGCCTTTAAGTTACACCATTAATCACATGATGTATCGAAACCATCACCCATCAATCACACGACCATATCATACTCTTAACTCATGCCATAACACAAATCAACCACATTCCATATAACACCACAAATCGCATAAGCATTAGCAACTTTCACTTTGTCAAATGCACCACCCACATCTTATCCTACCATATGCATAGTAACCATATAACTCAATAAAATCGCATAACCATTTACTTGCTAGCTAGGATTTAACCATCATCGTTTTAATCTTTCATGCATGTAGTATAGTATATAGGATAGTTTAAATTATTCCCTTTGCATTTGTTGCATTTCTTCTCATTTCTTTCCAATTGCTTGTATGTTTCATTGCTAACATATTTATTTTGTAGGTCTCCTAGTAATAGATCCCAATAACAAATAGTAGTGATAACAAGGATTGCATAGGTCGCTTGTAAAATAAAGAACCAATACTTCATAAGCCCAATCCATAGCCAATAAAAATAAGATCTCGTCAACCATATAAGCATTACCAAACATCAGCACAACATCAAATAAGGACCATACCTGGTCTCCAATCTACAAGGGGGTCCCACCTACTAGTGTTATTTAGCTTTTATGGTAATAGGTTTTAGCAACACTTTGCGATCAAAACTTCGTTGTCGATTTTAATCGTCAACAAACTGGAAACTCCACAAGGAAATTTGTTTTCAACAAATTTAGAACTCAGAATTCATGGTTTTGCAGACCAAGAACTGCAGGTCAAGAAGATATAACCAGGAAGATTATGCAATAGGGGGAAGTGAATGGATTTAATGGAAATATGACCGGGAATTTGGGAATAATTTATGAAAAACGTTAAGTATGAGGGTTTTCTACCACTGTATGCTTAATCATTCGACTGGAATCTGCTCTCAAATTTAAGGAGAAAAAAAAAATTAGACTTGCTCTTAAAATCTCAATGGATGAAGAAATGGAAAGAAGAAGTGGGAGATAACCAATTCTTTACGAGACAGCAGTGGAAATATATAACAATTTCAAGGGTCCTTCAGAGGAGACATCATATCAGCTGTGTAAGCTTGATTTTTATTGACTAATAATGCTTTTTAGGAGTGTTACTGTGGCAGAATTGATCCAACATCTTATTTTGACTAAATTAACTAAAAGATGATAAGGACAAAAATCATAACAGAAGTAACAATGCAGAAATTAAAACAGCAGCAATAAAAGACAAAAATGAATAAGACAACAAGAAAATTTTTAACTCGAAAAGATGAAGTCAACAGAAAAAGAAGCACAAAAAATGAAAGCAGAGCTAGGCTAATAGTATACAAAAAATCCAGATAGCATTAGAACTTTTCACGTTGGTCCCTCGCAATATTTCAAGCGAGGGTTGTTAGCGTTGTAGGAAAGAAATTGATTCTGTAAATCCTTTACAATGTAAGATTTAGTGTCTAAGACAAAAGCAATTTGGAAAGGACCCAACACTTGGAATTCTAGTGTAATTATCAGTTCCTTGATGCACACAATTATATCATCAAGATAGAAGTGGAGACTGACCAATTCATCGAAAGTCATGTGCATAGGTATTTTAAAAGCAGTAACTATATCAAGTAAGCTAGAAATAGGACATTGGTAATACGTGGTACTCCAATAAGTGATAAGAGTGGTTTTGTGAGCATCTGCCCCCTTTACCTTGATTTTCTTTCAACCAAACAAAATGTCAAGTAAGGGCCCTAACTGTGACTCTACAACCTATTGCAGAACCATTTCCATATTGAGAGGAGGGAAAGGATTTCTCATAATCGCTTGCCTAAAATTTCAAATATTAATACAGGTTCAAATATTAACAGTGGTCCTTGAGGTAGGTTCCCAATTGGAAACCGATTCAGGATGGACTGAAAAAAAACATCCCATCCCTTAAGAAATTTCTCAACTCCCTTTGAAAGGTTTCTTTCAGTGCAGAGTTAAAAAGTCCTTATTTTTGCCTAGATGGTTTCATAGTATGTTGAATTAGACCTAAATCAAAACCACGAAGATCCTCATTAAACCAAGCAAAAAAAAATTGAAATCCACCGAGTAGCTCGGCATACATCATCTCTTCTTTATCAAAACACTGGACATTTATTCTAACTTTCATTGAAGATAGAGGTGTCCTAATGTTCATGGAGATGGTTTCAACCACCTTCTTTTGTATCTCCTCTTCTTTCTTTTTTTCTTTATTTCCTACATCACTCAATGAAAACGAACTCTGAAGAGGATTTAATCTCTCAAGAATATTATTGTTTTCTATGGATATAATTTCCCCATGCTTAAAAGGTTCATCTTGGATGGAAGCACCAATTCTCTCATCATTAGGGAGGGCCTGCCAAGATTCTAATGGCCATGGATATATGAACAATATAGATACTGAAAAGAACAGTCAGGCCTGTGAGGCAAAATTTGTTGATTAAGAGAAGCTGCAAATATAGCTAACCAACCAGCCATTGAATTCAACTCCCTTTTAATATAAGTGATGTTGAAAGATAAAAGGTTCAAGGTAAGTGCCCAAACAGCTTGGGTGTATCATCCCATCATCTTGTTGCTAGGAGAGCATATGTTACGTATCAGGTTCACAACAAGCTCAGAACATCCAAAAACTGAAAGGTGACCACAACCAAGATTAAGGGCGTTTTCAATGCCTAATAATAAATCTTTGAACAGCAGCATTGTTTGTACAAGCAAACTCTAACCTATAAGACAGATTATGAATTCTTCATGCAGGGGAAACCAAGATAATTCCAACCCCATTACCTTCATTAGAGTGTGAACCATCAAAGTGCATATGCCACATATCATCATCTAAACTGATTCTTTCCAGAGGAATATTATCCTCTTCAACAAACATGAAATACACTCCTAGGTCCTCTTCAATATAGTTTACGCTAGATTGCGGAACACTGTCTATGTAGGGTGAAATTATTCCCTCTCTAAGGACTATAATGTTCTTACCATTCCGAGGAACGGATAAATGTGTCCCGTCAAGTGAGAGGTATCCACATGTTAAGGCTTTTCAATCTCTTCCCAAGATAATTGAGTAATTTCTTACAGGCATATCAATTACCTGAATGTCGAGGGTTGTTCTTATCTCAAGATGAGTGCAAAAAACCAAGGTCACATCCATAATCTCCCCTATGGTTGTTTGTTGTAGACTATTATAGGAGAGCATGCTTCTGGCATTTTCATTTGTACAAGACAAGCCTAGCTCTTCCATAATAGTCTTCGACATCACACTTGGGCCTGAACCACCATCAATGAGGCAACAATGGGCAATCTTATCCATAATCTTTACAAAAATATAAAAAGGGGATTTTTTATAGGGTATCTAAAGTTATGTACACCTACTTTATTTACAGAAGAATCCTCTTTGTTTACCTTTTCAGAAAGATTGGCTACAACGAAATATTTTCCTTCCATGAAGTGTTTCAGATGCATCTATTGTTCAGGGACAACAACCATGTCTAGGAGAGTTTCATCTTCTTTGATGTTGGCCAACTGATTCAAGATATTGTACTTGGAAGAGGGGAAAGGGGGAGTGACTCCTTGACTCTCAGGAACCTTAGGAACCTAGAGGGTAGCAACGATTGAGGATGAGATCAAGCTAGAAGAATTGTGGGGAGGATCAAGTTTGCCCTTGGGAGCATAGGATTTGTTCCTAGTATTGATGACCATGACATCTTCTGGCTCTGCAAAATCTAGGATAGTGATAGTAGATTCTGGTATTTTGCCAAAGATCTTATCTATGGCATTATTCTTTACCTCACATATGGTTTCCTCATGGTGTTCCTTGCAAAAGTTACACCAACTCTGAGGCGGGATAACTTTAGGCTGAAAATTGTTTTCAACCAGATTTCTAAAGGGGGGTGTAGAAGAGGATGAACCTACAGGAGTGAGAGGGGAGACAGTACCCTTTCGCTCAAAAGATATCATACGGTTGTTCATATATTGTACCAGATGTAAGAGAGTGGACATGTTTTTTCTGTCTAACTGATTCTCCCTGGGGAAGACTAGTTCTTTCAAGTTGTTCTTCATACTTTAAACAAGCATGCAGAGAAGAACCAAGATTATCAATGGATTTTTCCTCAATCCTATGGTGGTAGGGGGAAGGAAATGCATTCTAGTAATGCATGAAAGTGACTTGATTATGAGGGCGGATAAGTTCAAGGATTTGATTGTATAACTTGGTGAAACGCAAGTTGAAAGACTTGATGGTCTCACCATTCTTATAGGTGACATTATTGTATTCCATTAAATTCTCGGTGGGGCTTTTGGATTGCCCATAATTGGACCGGAGCCAATAGATTAACTCCTCCCAAGTAGACAGAATCTTAGGAGGAAGGTCAAAGAAGTCGGTCACAGCCTTTCCTTCCAAGGAATTGATGAACATGCACATGAAAGTGTCATTGTTGTTGGCCCCTAAGTTATGACAAGCATTAGAAAATGCCACCAGGTGTTCATTTGTACTCACAGTGTTATTTCCTGAAAAACGTAGGCATGTGATTCTTAAACTTAGGAAGTGAATGAGTAGCAGGTGTTAGGTTAAGAGGAGAGGACACATGCCATGGTGTGGTTGTGGCGTCTTCTTCAAACTGAAAAAGCCCTTACTTTTTAATGACTTTGGTGGGGTTTGTGGTAGATTGCACAGAGATATGGTGGCTATATAAGCTACCAATCACTGATGACGATGAATATTGAGAATATGGAGCACTTCTATTGCCACCAAAGCCACCACTAGATGTCATCATGTGGATGATAGATGAGGGAAAGAAAGACGAACTGGATGAATCAGATAACTTTCTCCTTAGAGCACTTTGTTGGGTAGATAACACAATGTTTCTTCCTCCTATTTTAGCAATAGGGTTGATTTCAGGTGAAAAGCCTCTTCTTATTCTAGAAGCACGAGAATCTAAGGGCATGAAAGAAAGGCCAAAACTTTGAAGAAACAAAAAGGTTACTTCGGATTTGTAGGTTGTCTATGTCTATCTTCCAATTGTTCTTGAGCACTAATATCTTGTTCAATTGCTTCCCAAGAATGGTTAAGATCAACATTGGTGTTGGCAATGTCTAAGATGGTATTAAATAGATTTAAAGCAATGTTGGTCTGATCTTGAAGACCGTGCTCAATGTTGGGTTGCCTTGCAACAGGAACAGTCATTAAGAATAAAACAGTCAAAGAATCAATATCACAAAAGAAGATGTATCGATAAAAATCGAGTATAAAAATTAACCAGAGAGATATCGAAGATCTCCCCAGTATGGTAGCCAAATAAATGTTGAGAAAAAGATATGAAATGATCTTACTCAAGAATTTTCAGATTTTGCTTGGCTAAAGAAAAATAGACGGGAAAATCACCCTATGTTTATAGCCAACAAAAATAACATCCTAACTCACAAGTATTAATTACAAGTGCTTAGGCTAGTCTTTTATCAACAAAAACCTTGCTGGAAATTTACTTTTTATGTAATTTTCTAAATATAACAATTGTTGAAATAAATGTAAAGACAGAAGTAAAGACACCCAAGATGATAATCAAGACAAATGAGACATAAATCAATCCTTTATTTCATTCCAATTCACCAAAGAGTCGTTTTCTTTACAAAATATCATACAAACATATTGGACCAAAGTCAAACTTAGACATCCCCAATGGAACATACAAAAGGACCTCTAACAGAAAACCAAAATTGAACTCTAAAAGTTGGATCAGCTTGCCACATATTGTTGCCCACTCAACTCTGCACAATAGCCTTTATCAGTCATGAAAACTAATTCACAAACAAACAAGTCTACGCATACTATCAAAGATAGATCAACAACTCTGAAAAACAAGTGTCTGAATGGTGTGATTCAGACCTGAATATTTTTGTCTACAATAAGACCTTGTTATCATAAAAGAGAATTAGGCTTGTGATGAATATATGAATGAATGAAAACTGAAATATCTCAACGTAAACTCAAAGAGCAAACCTTAGTATGCTTCCTCTTCTATCCTCCTCATGTTCCTCCCTCTTATTTTGCTTTTAAACAATTTAGAATTGGTTAAAGTAGTTGAACCAACTCATTAGTTAAGTTAATTAAAAGACTCAACCAAATTTAGTTACGGGGAAAAGTAATAATCATAATAAAGGTCATAAACAAATAATAACTAGTAGGTGGGACCCCTTGTGACTCCCTTTAGCTCATAACAATCATAACAATCATAACATAACCATTAGTTAAGTAAAACACACCTCCTTATGTCTTCCATCCACATATTCACATTGACAATTTAGCTTATGACATTTGAAATTATTTTCAAAAATATTACTCATGACACCAAAAATAAAACATGTTGTCCAAAGTTCCTTGAAGTCAATTGTCATAAAAAATAGATAAAAATAAAAACTCAAAAACCATATTTCCCACTCTGAGATGAAAAATTTCCTTGAATGTTGTTGCCACCCTTCGATTTTCCTAAATTTTCCTTTGGTTGTGTTGATCCTTTAGGCCTAATCTCGATGATCACGTGGTAACAATCGTCCCTCAAATGCATCCGGGAAGACATGAATTTGTCAGAGCCATTAGAGGGTGAGGAAGGGGCAGTAGTAGATTTTCCATTGTCAAGGGCATGGGGGGGCTCAGTTTTCAATCTCTTGCTAGCATGGGAGGATTGCACTGATGAGTGGGTATCATCTTGGACAATCTGGTTGTTAGGCAGAGGAGTGGGCAAGGAGTAATTGGGCCAGCCACAATGTTGGGAGACTGTCGGGTGGAAAATCTCCTGCCATCCATCGTTTTCAAGAAACTCGGGTTGCAATGATACGTGAGGAGGCGCGGGGATACCAAGGGCTTGTGGAACTTGGAAAGGAGGCCTTTCAGGCCTAGGTTGGACTACTCCCTACCCAATCCAATTGAAAAATCCAGCCAAAAACAACTGGCCAAGCTCTTGTGAATCAACATCAAAATGTATGGAGAACCTGGGCCTTCTTGGGCCCCTGTTCCAATTACCCCTCCCTTTGTTTCCTCAGCCATGGCTACCTCAGCTAAAAAAACTCATTCATGCATGCATGATTGATTAGAAAATAGTATTTTAAATAACCATACATGACAACTCTTAAAAATATGAAATAGATTTGGCTCAGCGATGTATTAGAATCATGCAATCCAATCCATACAAATTGTTTTATTGTTTATCAATGAGCAGAGGGTGAATAAAGGGTCCTAGGATATGTGAGGGGTTTGTATTGAGTGAAACATGATATGATTAGGGGGGGGGGAAGCGATTACTGCTCAAGGACAACAACAATCAACTGCAAACCAAAGAACACATCATTGTAATTCACCAAGACATTGCTACTGCCAACTGCTTCAACACAGAATTTTCTTGACTATAATCAATTTTAGAACAGGGAGTGAAAAATGAATGTGGGAAGGTGATGGGATTGTAATTAGCAAAAAATGAAATAATGGTGGGGAATGAGAGCGGGTATTGTTCACAAAATTAATCAAGTAATCCATATATTCATTATGTTAAAAGGAGATTCACCAACCAAATGATCATATCAATCACTTTGTTTTAGCTAGTTCATTGCTCATAGTAAAGAAAAAAATCTAACACAGTGCCATCAATAAGACAGTATGCATTCCACAAAATCCGTAAGGAGTTTTGTTCTTATTATTTATAACAATTCTCAAATGTGTAATAGTAATTATTTTGACTTTGTTAATCATAAAAAAAAACCACTGCCCACACATTTTTTCGATCATCAAATACGCCCAAAGTTGTGTTTCAAAAATTGCAGTGAAGTTATATTGTCATTGTAATCAGGCTTATCTTTTAAAATGCATGCATTAATTAAACATACATAATGGCAGTCAGCCAAATAATCTGGATTAAAATTGCAAAAAAAATTGGATCGTCATTTAAACAAACAGAAAATAGCCACCATTCCAACACATGCTATGCACAGAGTAATTCAATTGTGCAAGTGTAATTTTGTCACTGTACAAGCCCAATTCAATGTGACTCTAACATTTTGGGCTTTCCATCATGATGAGGTATCAACAACATGTATGTCTTCATAAAACAAATAATCGAAATGCAACAAAGTCGTTCTTAAACTCTGTGACTATTCTCTAAGTGTGGAAACCAAAACATTCATATTACACACAGTGGGAAGCCACCCCAAAACACCACAATGCGACATTTCCATTTTAAATTTCTACACACACAGTCGCAGTATCAACCTAACCCATCGTGTTGATCTATCGATCTAACACTGTATTGCTTCAAATTGATCAAATTGCAACCAACCATGCTGTGTAAAATTCGGGCTTATGCAATCACATAATCATAATGCATACAGTGGATGGATTTTCTACATCCATCTGGGTTTAAATAACCATTTGGCCCCAAAAGAACTCATATTAAAATGACCATTTATTCGTTGTGTAAAAACACCACACACAAAATTGCGGCATGCGCGAGCATCATTAAGAAATTGTAACCAATGCCAAGCTAAACATCCAAATAATCCTTAGTGCAAAACTATCGTGATTCTGTATCAACCAATCAACCAAATAACCAATCATGTTGTGGCAACCACGCATCGACATGGAGCGAGGTTGCGACCTTTTTTAAATAAAAAATATTGGGTTATGAAACACAAGGAGAGCGATTATGTATCTGAACTGCCCAACTAACAGTGCAGGACAGCCCAACTAACAGTGCAGGGTTACTCATTTTAATAACACGAGCAGTGACTATAAATCAAACCAACACAATCACCATATGACCAACTTGGCGAGTCTGTACCCAGTTTTGTCAAAAATACACAACCATCCAACAATAACCAAACAGTAACCCAACAGGCTATGCTGGTCTTCTCTATCAACCCTTGGACCTATGGAGTTAAGTGTTTTCACTGTGACCAATAGAGGAAAATCTAGAGCTAACTCCCTTCAATGGTGAAAACCTTTGATACCAATGACGAATACACAGAGAGAACCACGACTTATTTGTGGGCAGGTAACAAATCATGTGATAGGAGGGATATAATAGAGGAGCGAGGCTCCAACTTGACCAGTAATTATACTTAACACACGCAGGGTATAACCCTTGTGGCTCTCAACCAAACAACCACAATGTTGAAGTAAAGATAGGGCCGAGAAAGAACCAAATAACCCATTGCGCAGCCTGTAATGGTGAAAAAAAACCAATGCTCAAGTGAACAGAACGCAGTGACACAGGATGCTTCCAACCACTAAACCCACAAAAACCAAAGACTGGATATAGCGACGAATGCGTGAGGACAGTCAGGCACCCAAGACCAAACAAAAACCCTCCAACTAAACCAGTAAGGATAACAAAGAGCCCTTGTGGCTTCTAACACCCAAGATGGCCCAATACACTGTAACTTTAAACATTATCACAGAGAAATCCAACAACAATTCATTCCAAAATCACAATTTTCCACAGTCGCAATACTTAAGGAAAACACAAACCATACATTCAAGCCAATATCCATTTCATAAATAGAGCAAACTCATGGATGGCCAAAAAAAGACATACCTGTGATCGAAGCACCTTAAAATGTGAGATGGTTGATCATTTCCTCTCTGCTAGGAAATCAGAGCATAACCACAGCAACAAGGATGAAAAATAGCCCGATTAGGGTGGCGGCCAGTGAAGGAGTAAAGGTGACGTGCAGTAAATGCATGTCGCCTCCATTCACAGTCCTTTAACTTCTTAGTACATGCCAACAAGCCTTTCATTTAAACCATTAATCACATGATGTATCGAAACCATCACCCATCAATCATGTGACCATATCATACTCTTAACTCATGCCATAACACAAATCAACCACGTTCCATATAACACCACAAATCGCATAAGCATTAGCAACTTTCACTTTGTCAAATGCGCCACCCACATCTTATCCTACCATATGCATAGTAACCATATAACTCAATAAAATCGCATAACCATTTACTTGCTAGCTAGGATTTAACCATAATCATTTTAATCTTTCATGCATGTAGTATAGTATATAGGATAGTTTAAATTCTTCCCTTTGCATTTGTTGCATTGCTTCTCATTTCTTTCCAATTGCGTGTATGTGTCATTGCAAACATATTTACTTTGCAGGTCTCCTAGTAATAGATCCCAATAACAAATAGCAGCAATAACAAGGATTACATAGGCCAATTGTAAAATAAAGAACCAATACTTCATAAGCCCAATCCATAGCCAATAAAAACAATATCTCATCAACCATGTAATCATTATCGAACATCAGCACAACATCAAATAAAGACTAGACCCGATCTCCAATCTACAAGGGGGTCCCACCTACTAGTATTATTTAGCTTTTATGGTAATAGGATTTAGAAACACTTTGTAGGAAAAACTTCATTGATGATTTTAATCGTCAACACACTCTCAACCTAGGTGTAATCCTATGATAGTTGATGTGGATCCTACTATAAATTCTCTAGAGTCGTTGGGTAGGGTGGAAAATTATGGGTTTAGGGATGATTTTGTATGGTTAGCAAATATTTCTCTGAGGGTGTTAAGGAAAAATCACTAAAGGACAAGTTTTCATGTGTAAGATCAACAAGGGTTAGGAAACAAGATGTGAGTGAATATCCTTCAAAAAGGGGTAAGAGGTGTGTAAGACAAAATGGTATCCCCATTAGATTATTTTTGGGGGATGATATAAAAATGAACTATGTTGTAGGATTAGCTACTAATGCCTGGTTGGTATATTTCATGGTCGATGAATGTGTTAAAAACTCCTAAAATTATCATTGTGAAAAGAGTGGGAGCCTCAACTTTTTTTATTTCCCACAATCCTATATTTTTGCTAGATGATGGATGGAATTTATACTTGAGTTTCCGTTAGATGTAGAGAAGGTGTTAAGTCACTAGTGGAATTGGGACTCTAATCCACTCACCCTCAAGAAATGGACACCATTCTTTGATGTCAAGTTGGATCAATCATACATAGATGATAGTACCTATGTGGGTGGAACTGTCTGACTTTCCATTGAATTCTAGTTGGTTGACGTTTTTAGGGAGATTGGAAACTCCATAGGTTAATTCATTGAAGCAAACATGAGTTTTCTAGAAACTATGTTTATGTCTATTAGTCGCATAATTGTTGGTTTGGATCTTTGAGAGGGTTTACATACCAACTTGCTCTTTCAAAAAGGCCTTATCACACATTGTCAAATTCTAGATTATTCATGCATTCTTTTTAGATGTGTAAAGTGTCATCATTATGTGCACTTACCTAATGATTGTAATCTCAAGTTTACAAAATTGGTTTGTTTAAAAAAGTATGCTTTGAATCCTATTTCAAAGTAAGTGGGTGTCGATAATTGTGACAATGGCTTGTTTTCAAAGACAATTTGTTAGGAAAGGAATTTAAAGTCTAGAGGGGAATCCCTTTTGAAGAGGGATGGTGGATTGGAAAAGGATGTTTTCTTTGATCAATGCATGGGAAGTCATAGTTCACCCCATTATGTTGACTCTAAAAAATCCTCGAAGAAAAATATAGAGAGATCCATGGCCATGTTGGCCCTAACTTTTGATGTAATGGATAAGTCTTCCAGCCTTTTTTTCAAATGTGAATAACCTAATAAATCAAATTTTAGGTGAGTCTAGGCAGGACTTGGGTTTTTTTGAGTATGGTAGTCAAGAATTATCTTTCCCTCAAATTTTTGAAGATGTCAATTTTTTCGAGGAGATTATGTCCCCTATCATAAATGAGGTGGATTCTTTAGGATTTCCTATGAATGAAGACTTACAGTTGAACAATGGTTTTAGGGAATCCAAGATATACCTTAGTTCCATTTACTTGGAGGGGGAGAGTGCTTCTGAAGGTTCTTTTAGATATTTTATTAGGTCAAGGAATATAGGAGGTTGATCAATAAAAAAAAGGATTGAAGGTGGTTTGGGTATTGTTGGTAGCCATATTAATCCCTATCTTTTTCTTTACAAGCTGCCTACACAAGGTTTTTGAACCCTCAATACTCGTCGCAACTTTTTAAAATGACACCATTATCTTTCGCTTTTGCATACCTCCTTTTCGTTTTCATTTTCACGACTGTAAGTGTGAAAACCCACAGTTGGAATTCATGTTGATTGCATTAAAACGATCTTTTGGATTGTCATAAACCTATTTGTTTATGTGGTCATAAATTTTTGAATTCAAACACACCACTGGTCACATATTATCAAAACACCAAATATCTATGCTTTTGATTATTATTAATATGGTGTTAATTTACAAAAGCTTTGATGCAATGGTTTGATTGAATACATTAATTTTTGGGTCAAATCATGGTTCATTTGACATGTTATTAAAATTATTTTTTGATATGCACTATTGTGATTTGAATGTAAAATTTTACCAAGGCATCGTCGATTGTACATCCCAACATGATATTTTTTCATGGTCCCAATTTACTCTACCACCCTTGCACGCATAAGCATTAACGCTATGTCTTGCATTTCGGGTTGCCTTTGCTTGTTTTGGGGAAGCTGCGGGAAAAATGGTTCTGTGTCAAACCCTATCGTCGATTACCCTTTTGATTTTGTGCTATTAGCTATGGCTCCTGTAGTGTGAATCGAGCCCAACGGTGTCCAAACTTTGTTGTTGTTTGATAACGCCCAAGAGGACCTAGAGAGGAATGGTTGGTTGTTTTTTATTGAGAAGTTCGAGGGTTTAAACCTGGTTGTCGCTCAGCAATTTGCACTTACATTCGATGGGTGCAGAGCCAAAATTGGGGATGTCCAGCTCGAAGTAAACGAGGATTTACTAGTCTTCCAGCCGAGGGACAAAGATGGTTTAAAAATTCGAAGGTTGATGAAGTACCATGGCCACTGTTGTTTACCTCAAGGAAGATTAACAGTTGTGACAAAGGTATGCCCGTTACAGCTCTTAAGTCTAGATGGCATGATTTGTTGGCTATTATCAAGCAGTTCATTACATGCGAGGGTAGATACAGTTTAGTTTTCCTTTACCACCTACGGTTGCTCATGAGTTTCATAGATTTTCCCTTAAATATGCCACATTTCCTCCTTCGGAGTTTATATAAAATGGCTAAACATTTCAAGAGGGAGAAAGTTGACTCCGGCCTCTTCCACCACTGTTTAATTAAAATTATTGTGATTCATCAGTTGAGGTTGAGTGGCGATTGTTGGGATGCTTTCTTGTTGAGGAATGGTTTTGCCAGTCCTGAAATAGGACAAGTTTATAAAATTTTTGTTACAGAAACCCTTGTCGGGCTTGTCATTCCCCCTCCTACGCTCTTACCCTCTATTGAACCCTCAACCTACCCGAATGCTACCCAACTCGACACCCTACCTGACTCATGTCCAAAAGACAGTGGTAAGCCTGTTAAGAGGTCTGCAAGGAAAAAGGGTAAAAGTTACAGTGATATCAATTGCAAGGGTAAAAAGGTTGCGTGTTGGGTTTCACGGTGTGCTCATAACAAACCAAAAGAAAACGTAGATCAGAAACCAATCTTGTTAAGTGAAGATTCTGATTCTGAAATCGAACGGTTTCTGACCGAGGAGTATCCATACTCACACGGCCTTTGTTCATTCAAGCCCTATGACTATGTGACGAACCTCCCTCCATGTCTTAAAGACGACCCTAACTACCCTGGGATCAAACTCGACAGAGAAACTGCTGGTCAATTAAGAAGTTCCTCACCTGTAATTACACGGCCTGATCAACCACAGTGCAATGAATGCAAGTCGTGGCTCGACCGATATTATACAGACGTCCCTTTGCTCCAATCCAGAATCAAGTCCTTGGAGGACCGAGTGAATGTTCTAACCAAAGAAAATGACAGGTTGCTAGCTAATGATAAAAGGCAGAAGACCACAGGCTCTGTTGTTTTCAAAAATGTAGAGGCGGCCACTGCCATTGTCAATTCGAAAATAGTTTGATCAAATCGAATCCCTGAAACCGAGGTATGGTATTTCAAGAGTGATTTTAAAATGATTTTGTTTGTGTTCAATTAGCATATAGGATTTGTTGGCTCAAATTGCATCCATTTCTGTTTTGATTGAAT
>JASDQU010241285.1:153516-174793 GCA_032191745.1 Picea mariana
TATACTTATGTGTTATATGATAAAGTTAGATTACAATGTTAAATAATTTTAAATTTTATATTGTTATAATTTTATTAATTTTAATAAATACATTATTAAAATTATATATTTATATAGTAAAGGTTTAATAATTTTAAAGGGTTAGTTTAATTGGTTAAATCATCTATTTAAAGTTGATACAGCTTAAGTGAGCCTAATGGTTAAGAATATGTGTTTTCTCTTAAGAGGTCACAAGTTCAAATCCAGAAGAGGGTAGGGTAGGGTAAGGTAGGGTAGGTATACCTCTGTAGACTTTACCAGTCAAATCGCTGGGCGAAAAAGATCTCATACACAAGGGGTTGGTCAACAAAATAAAGTAATCAATAGAAGTTGTATTCACATATATAAATAGAAGAGGGGGTTGGGGAAAACTCGTAACGATGGAAGACCTTGAGCTACTGGCCTGAAAACTAGCTGTTGAGGGGAATGAATCCTATTTGTTCAATAGTACGGGCTCCAAAAATCACAGATTTTCTGAGTTAGATATATAACTCAGAGTTGTCGCGCCCTTTGTATAGTGAGCCAGGCACGACAAAACCATTGTATACGTAATTACAATCAACAAAAATAAACTTTTAGTCGAGCGAGCCTTAAGAGGGAAGGGATATTATTTCCTCTTGACCCAACATACATTCACCATCCATTACAACTGTAATGATGATCACCTGGTGACCCAAATTTCAAGCCCAGTAGGCGAGTACATGTAAAAAATAAAATAAAAAATTATTCAATAAACAAAGTTGTATAAACATTATTATATTCCACAGACACACAAGCACATTTCATATACCCACGTGCTTACTCAATAAAGGTACATCCATATAAGATCCCACATAGATCTAAACCACCTAGTTTGCACACAAAAAGAAGAAGAGATAGTTGGTATTGATCCTACAATATCTTTAGTGGTATCTCATAAAAAGTCCAAAGACAATTGTTAAGAAATAAAACATACACAACACAAGACAAGAATTGGTCGAAAAAGGTTTAACCCATCTCAACACTTGTATTCATCTCATGAGTCATGATATGAGTTTATATTACAAGTTTTTGGCCACTTCTAGATCTAGATCTTATTGACAACTTATCAGTAGATAACAACAACACATCATTCATATATAATGATAACAAGTCATAAGAAGGTGGTCTCGAACTTTGTGACTGTATAGGGACTCACAATCTAACATCCTCCCCCTCAATCACAAGTCTGAATAAATATACCAGAAAGGAAATAATAACTAGTGCATAAATTGGTATATTTTCAATCTTCAATTTATAACTTTTGAACTAAGATTAAATGAATATATACTCGAAAATTTTCCAATATAGATGTTGAATGGTTCATATAAAATGAACTTTGAAAGATAGTAGAATTTTTGGAAGTGATCAACTGCCATGTTTGAGCATTCCTTGATTACTTGATCATTTGGCAAGTAATTTGGCTAGAAGAACTGGCATCTTCTACTATTTGGTGAATAAATACGATCACCATTTTGTGATCAGTGAACAAAGAGGATCAACAAATTTCTCTCTAAATTTAGATATAATTTGGTGTCGAACAACATCTTAATTATTAGTTGAGGATACCGGTTTCCCTGCCAGAATTCCCAATTGTTGATTTATTTTTTTGATTGATAGGACTTCAAAACTTGAAGCTAGACTATCATCATTGATATTCCCCCTTGTTAGGTGCAATGAGGGAATATTGTTGAAGGGATCCAAGCTTGATATTTTGGATTCTTCAACAACTCTTTCATCATTGTATCTAGTGGTTTTGGTTGACTGCTAACCATTTTGATTTCATCAATGTACTCCCCCCCTTGAGGTGTAGGAGAGTACTATTTTATCAATGTACTTCATTTAAAAAAAATAGAATGGGCCCTAGTCATGCCCAAAATCATCATTTGTAACAATTGTTTGAAATTTGTCTACTTTTGTAGCTTCCTTATGAAAATGTGTCTTTACTTGTGTTTGAACTTGACAGTAAGACTTATGCAACTTATTGACTCATTGATTCCATCACCAATAACTTATTTATCCATAATGAACTATTTTATTTTTAGCTTTCTTCCTCTTTTTACATTTATCTGAATGATGATTTGTCTTTCCACATTTAATACAAGGATGGAGATCAAAACACTCATTCTCCATGTGATCAACCCAATAACAATGTTATCACTTAGCATTCTGATGTTGAACTGAAATATAATATCTTTGAAGGAATCCTGCACTATAGAAGTAAATTGGTTTGGAATAGTTGGGAATATCAAAGGTAACCCCTATTATGTTTTTGTTGTTGTGGATTCTTCCCAAGGTTTGATTATAGGCCTTGAAAGATTGTTCTAAATATGTTGCTTGAAAATTCGTGGAATTTGATTTACTACATGCTACTACATCATTGAAAGGTTTTCTTCATACGACTCTTGAAATTTGGATTCATGTATAACTTTAGATTCATTTGTAGTTTCATTACCATGTTGATCATGTGCTAACTGCTAATTGGATTATGGAATTTGAAATTGATGGACATCAAATTCAAATAAGGTCTGCGTTGAAAATATAATAGTTCATAATGTTGTAGAAGTTGTTGATTCTTGAGATTTATTTCATCATGTTGGAGTTGCCATTGAGTTTGAAGAAGTTCAACTTTGGCTTGTGAAAAATGAAAACACGTTATAATATATTGAAGAGTTCATTTGTTGATTATGATCGTGTTTTCCTTATCAGTGAGTATTATAGTGTTCAATAACTCTAACAATTCTTGAATTCAAGCCATTTTTGAAAGATTGAAAGAGGCGTCCTTGTGCAGGTAGGTCTTGGTACAATATGCTTGCTTAAAAACTGTGATTTACTCAACAAAAAAGAAGGCTTCATGCAAATCCACCCTTTGACAATAAGAACCAATAATCCCAATTTAGACTCATAAATTGGAGGGTGCTGGGTTCAATTGAGAATGCACATGACAATTACAATGCAATTCAACATAATTTTGATTTGTCACTTAACAAAAAAGAATTATAGCAAGTAATAAATGTTGAATTAATGTTGAGTTAAGAAGTTGAATTGATGCAAATTGAAATTAATGCTGATGTGGATTTGTCGTTGAATATTGATGTGCTTAAAAAAATGAATCCTTGAATATGCTTTATAGGTGGTTGATTACATGTGCTTGATTGGCATTAATTTGTGCTTTAATTGCATTAAGTTGTCATTGATTGTAGGGGTTTAATTGATCCTAGATGCTTATGCTTGTAATATGAAACAATGACTAGGAAAAAACAATACTACAAGTCTAATGGCACTCAAACACACAAAATGTTATTAATCCCCCTATTCAAATTTAAGGCTAGATCAAAGTCTTAAGGACAAAAAATTATGATTACTAAGGTATGATAATTGGCCCCCTTCGAGCATACACTTGTTCAAGTAGATTTCATATAGTGTACTAAGAGGAGCATGCCCAAGGTTTACAACAACACATCACAATGTGATACTCATTCATCTATATGATAATGGTCACATCTAAGAAGAAATGTTACGAGGAGAATCTCTCTATGGCAAGGGGTAAACCACAACAGATGGAATGAAACACATAAATCAACTCTAATCCCAAGTATGCTATATAAAAGAAATGCTAACAAGACAAGGATATAAGCCTACCTCGTCCGAACGTTCGATGAAGACCACCATTGAGCACGCAACCCAAAGCTTTATACCTGCAACTTGTCGTCAACAACCAAGATACAAAAGCATATGGTGATAATATATAATGTTAGCATATATATTAGCATAATCCATTAACATACATGAAAAATACGCCCATGGAATAATAATTCAAATATTTTCAAGATATCAATTGGACGAGAAAAGAGTATTTCTATTAAAATAATCAACATAAGTACATAGGTGACAAACTTTTGTAATGACACATATCGGAACTGAGAAACTAAGTCCCTCCAACTGGGCCTCCACCACTTCAATCCTCCACCAAAGGAAAGCTCGTATAAAGGATTTAGTGAGGTTCTCCATCACAAAGAAGGAAGAGCTTGGGGGATGAATAAGGAGTTCAGACTTTCAAGGAGAAAGGGATGCAAACTCAATATGAAGTGAAATTTATCCAGAGTGTATTTTCTCTCAAAGTTGAATTGTTGAATCTCTGAAGGCTTGGATATGGTTCAATTTGTAGCCTTCAACTGGAAATGAAAGGCGTAGTAGGAGCGTTTCCAGTATATGGAAGGTCAATGATCATGGATCTCGTGACATGGCATGGAAACCCGACATAATTTTTAATTTTGAGCACCAAATCCGATGTACGCGGGATGTAGTGGAGAAACCTACATATACACTTGTTATATAACTGGTAGGGCACGTATATTTGGAAAAATATTCTTTTTGGCTCTGGAATGCACAAAAAGGGGAACTTCAAGTCTGCATAGGGAAATGGAAAGGACATCCAAGCAAGTTGCATGGAGTGAGGAAACATTTGTTGTAACATATGCCCCCTAATGTGTGAGGTTAGAGGAGTATCTGTAATGGCCAAAATACATTATAATTCCTAGAAGTGGAGTAATGGAGACTCATTTGGAAGTACTAGTTGCTCATGAGAATATTACAATCCATAATGAATTTGTACACATGGGTGCCGATCTGAATTACACTACAGATCCATGTGGAAATATACCAAATAGTTGTTCATGGCCATGAATAGGCAATACAAAGCGGACATATGCCATAGGTTGTCATAGTCACAAACAAGGAACAATGGAATCCAACCTTAAAATCAATTTGAAGATAACTGTATACAATGGAGTACAATCTGATCTCCCATGATCCCTGAATTCATATAGGTATTGGTCCAATGAAAGACAACAACATATTAGGAGTGTTTCTACTGTAAGTTGGAGGTCTTCTGCACTATCTGTCGAAGGTGCAAGTCTACATCATGTGAATAAAGGAGTTGAGGTCGAACTCAATGAGACTTCATTTGATTACCAATCATTAAGGTATACCGTTAACAAACACGAGACAACCTAACAATAATGAAAGTAGGTATAAAGGCATTGAGTACATTCTACAAGTGTGAATAAGGGTGTTGAGGTCAGGCACTTGAAGAATCCATCGATCATGAGACATTGATGTATTCCCAACTGTCGATGGCAGGAGAACCTGCCACTGATGTCTACAAGCCTCTAGGTACTCATAGGACTCTAGGTCTGATTTCCAGAATATATGAGCTAAAGTCGATGGAAGGAGACCCGCTGAAAGGAGGGAATTAGATCATCTCTCATCATTCATCACGAGGTACACAGTAATATATTGATGATTAGGAGGAGCTCAGACGAATATGATTTTCATGAAACAACGACCCTGTGCGTCCCTTGCATGCACTAGATGCAAGTAGTGCACAAAAGAGACCCTCTGAACAAAAACCAATAAGGAAAACTGCCGACAAAGGAGAGGAAACCACCAATATGGCTAATGGAATCCAAGACATTGCACGAATCCAAATGTGTGAATAGATTTATTTCCATCGAACACAAGGGAAAGCCTCTCATCAACGACCAATGAGGAGATGTCAACTGTTGGGTTCAAGGTTACCTACTCATAATGAAAGTAGGACCAGGGTGCATGGTAGGAATACAACTTCATGTGACTCTGAGATACACCGAGGGTATGGTCGAAATGCAAAGTCAAGAGTTCTGAGAAATGTCCGACACAGACTTATAGACTTCCTTTGAACAAGATCATGATACATATGGATAACTCAAGCATCATAGACTTGATGATAAAACCTTGTGATGCAGGAGGCATCAACAAAACCTCCATAGGGATTGGAATAATAACCAGTCGGAGGAGTAAAATCTAAGTAACAAGCTCAAATTCCTAAGGCCATGCTAAACCCAAACTTTGGATGAAAGTGGAATCAAAATTTTGTGCTCTATTCAAAGGCGACACGACTGCTACTGATATGAGATAATATTCTTTTCCTGCCCGTATTGTTTTTTTTTTCATAGGCAAAGAAATGCTATGATACAGGAGAGGAAATGAGTGTTGCGAGTAAGAAACTAGCTCAAAGCAATGGAACATACCTATTCTCAATGCAAGGAAGTGCATGCAGGGTGTGGACACTCGGGGGATGTTTCCTCTTTGGGTATAAGGTGTCAAGATGCAAAGGATATATAGAAGGATCTACTTGGCTAGTGATGCAAATTGCTGAGGTAAGAGGCTTATAAAAAAAAAAAATGGGAACTGACAATAGGTTCAATCTTGCAAGAAGGATGATGGAATGTGATTACAACTTAACTCCAAAGAATTTCCTTTTTCGTAGATTTAGTCCCCTAGGTCCGAAAAAGTATAAAATAATACCCAGGAGAACTCTTCTAGTTAATGGTGACTAGAGTATTCCTTTTTCGTAAGTAGTCTACTTGGTCCGAAAAAGGGTTAAACTTATACCAAATAGATGTCCTTTTAAAGTCATTTAATGAGTGTGAAAGAGACAAGTTCACTCTACAATCTTTTCATTTTTTCGAGAGTCGGGAAAGAGCTTAACCAAGACTTGGGGGGATTCTCATCGGTAACAATCAAAATGCTTGTGAGTAAGAATATAGGGTTTGAACGCAAATTCATAATGGGACTACACAGAACCCCCTGTCCTATGGAATAACTTTTGCATGGGAACCAAATGGAACAAAGGTTCTAACTAGGGCACCCATGTTTGATAATCCTCTACCACTTAATAATGACACTTATAGTAGCAGTAAGAAGGTTATGTGTCGCTAATAAATGGGTTTGTACCTAGGTTGTATGGATCACGTCCATATGATGAGGAGAGAGTGTAAAACAAAGTGAAAATATATTCTATATGTCGGTGAAAGAATATACCTACCGAAGGCATGAACGAGCGGTATGACGCTGGAAATCACAAAAAATACCGAACAAAACCACCAAAAGCCACGTCTTTCCACTTCACTATTAGTTCATAAGGTCAAACATTAGCACAAACTATAGGAAGTGGGTAAC
The DNA here is from genome assembly GCA_032191745.1 of Picea mariana. NCBI lineage: Eukaryota > Viridiplantae > Streptophyta > Pinopsida > Pinales > Pinaceae > Picea > Picea mariana. Next base: position 160,576 of record JASDQU010241285.1, read on the forward strand.
AAAATATTTACTAATAGTAAAAATAGACCATTTTACCATACCGTTTGAGTTTTTTCACCCACATAGTGCACTTTAGGCCATTTTTCCAACGATCTTCAAGTTTCGATTGTGGGGGCTAAAATCAATAGAATCGACAACCATCTGGACCAAGTAAGTGCCCATCCCCTCTACTTCAATTTTAATGGTTTAAATTTCACTTTTAGGCCCCAATTTTTTAGTATTAGAGGGTGTAACATGGAAACTAGGGTATACGTGGGTGATAGTTCATCGGGTCATGTATACGATCCCATATAAATGGGAAAAGTGAAGTATACATGCATATATTCAACCCTATACGCGACTGTTACCACATTAGCCCAATTACAATTTGATGAACAACATTTTTGAAAGGTTTTAACTCAAAAAATGGTTTCTCCTTTGTAGGATGGTAATTGAATGGAGGGAGAGGGAGCATGAAGAGATAGATGAAACAATGGGAAGAGATGCAAGGGCCCAAAAAGATTTAAAAATATGTGGAATTTATAAATTTTGGGCTCTCAAGGGAATGATGGCTCAAGTAAGGTTACTGCAGTTGCTAGTAAACTACTGGGATCCGGATACAAAGTCCTTCAACCTTGATGAGAAACCATTGAGGATTGAAGTGGATGATATATAATTCATCATAGGATTGTCTCTCCAAGGAGAGGTAGTGAATCTTAAGGCCTAAGGGGATGGGGGTGGTATGACTATGGAGGAGTACATTTCTACCCACTGTGTTGCATGCACATATAAAGTAGGGAGCCAACTCCCAATCAGGGCGATCGAGAACCTAAGCTTAAAGATCATCGTGCTTGTACTCACATGGATTTCAGGGTTGGCCTCATTGCACCAAGATTCAAGGCCACTCATGTTTTATGCGATGGAGTGTTTAAGAGCCACTATTTATGACTAGTGTACCTCACTGTTGGCTAACATGAAGATCCAGTTAACGAATTGCAAACAACGAAAAATGAATAATTTCGGATTTGCATCTATTCTTTGTAGTTTTTTCTTTGAGAGGGTTCCAGGTTTGATCCCTAGAGTAGAGATTACTCCACATGGACAGTGTGATCCAACCATGTCATGGTGGACTGACGTGATGAGGCAGCTAGGAGGTGGTAGGGTGCCAACCCCCTACAATGATGAGTTATTTTTTTGGTGGCGTTGACAGGTCATAGCCATTGATGACTACCCTTATGGTGGGATCGAATACAAAGGAGATCTGAGCATGCCTTTTCCACTAGGTTCCACCTACAGTGATATTAGTAAGAAATATTTTTATATATTTCATTTTTTTGTGTGTTTTCACTAAAAATAAAAAACACAAATATTTTTGTATGGTATTAAGTATTAACAATTGATTTGTTACACAGATGTAGGTCTGCGATGGCCAAAGGGATTCCAATGAAATCGATGAAGGGTTGAGGAGATGACCAAGCGTGAGGATATGTGGAGAGAGTGCTACAAAATATGTAGGGGAACCTGTCTTGATTGACACATAGGATTCCTATGGTTCAAGTGGAGTATCTGCCAGAGGCGATGCAACGACAGGTGGAGGGTGTACCCCGTGCGTGGGTGTGACTCTTCTGGTGTCTCGCAAATTCTGTAGTGTGCTATCATGATACACATTCAAAGCCACACGAATATATGCCATGGTCATATTATATACTAGCCATATATGTATTTTGAGGGTGTGAACCCCATTTTGTACTATGACAGTGTATTTTTTGAACTTGAAAGGATGAAATATAAAAACTTTTGGTCTTAGGATTTACTTATGTATGTTATAATGTGTAAATGCATGAATGTATTTTCTTTTCTTAGTTATGTGACAAATGCCAATCTAAAATATAATTAACATATGCATCAGATACATGATTAGAACTTCTAGGTATGTGATTATAAGTAAGAAAATCAAAGTATTGTTCCAAAAGTCATACTTGTAGGAATCGTCGGAGTAGAGTAGGATCTCACACATAGTAATTGTTGTTCAAATGAAATACGACTAACTAAGAGTCGAGGAGAACCTCTAAAGACCGAACACCTTGTGAAATGACATCACATAATAGATCTATAACGACGCTATACCAACCACATTATTCATTGATGGATCTAGATGAATGCCACCTGAAGACAACAATTGGCCCTCGGGTGAGTAAATGACCCAAGTGGCGGAAACCATGTTCTGCGTATGATGACTAGTACCGTCCGCAAATCCTAAGTAAACTGAAGACTCCGTTGAAATATTCCAACCAAGGGAAAAATTTATAAGAAAGCCAATGACATAAAGGAAAATATGTATATACACTAAGATACACTAGTATACAAAAGGTCATGCCCATATTGAGGGCTCAAGCATACTACCTTTCAAGGTAGAGCCCATTTCTGGGATCATCCAACATATTCCCTTCATAATATCCCAATTCATAGGCTCCTTTCACTAAGACACGTCGCACGATATAAGAACCATGCCACATGGGGTTGAACTTACCTGCCCCCAATAGTTCTTTGGATTGGTCATAAAGGAGAACCACGCCACCCTCAATGTATTATTGAGGACAGATAAAATTATCATACTAAACCTTAACACGTTGTTTAGTCGCTTCGATATCCATAGAGGCATCCCAATGCTGCTCATCAAGATGCTCCAGGTGTACGAGGTGTTCTTCAAGATCAGATGTGTCAGGTAGGAGCTCAATTGCCAACTTAAGGGAAGGGATTTCACATTCAATTGAAAGAATTGACTCCATGCCATGTATTAACATAAAAGGAGAGAAACCAGTGGAAGTATTTACCAATTTTTGGTATGCCCAAAGCGTAGGGTAAAGCATCAGATGCCAGTCAGATTTACTCTAGCTGATAATTTTTTGCAAGATGGCATTGAGATATTTATTCACCGCCTCTACTTGTAAATTTTTTTGAAAGTGACTGCCATGATCAATGAAAATATCTCTACGGATTCTAAACCGGGCTATAATATGGTTGAATATGAAGAATGTTGTAGTATTACCATCAGATTTAATGGTAGGCATGGCCTCTTCCCATTTAGTAAAGTAATCCACGACCACGATAATATGTTAGTTCCCCCTAGCCAAAACTAGGTTATAGTCCATAAAATATACCCCCCACTTGGTGAACGGACTGATGATGAGGATTGAGTGAAGAGGGGCTGGGTGCGAGCACATTTTCCAAGTGAACACCCGGAAAGGGTGACACTTCTTGACCGTTTCAACACAATCTTTAAAAATTGACGGCCAAAAATAACTGGCTCACAATATTTTTTGGGTTGTCGCAATGCCGGATAAATGACCACCACAAGCCCCATTATGATAGTCATTGATAACAGACTCAAATTCCTCATGAGTCAAGCAATGCCATAAAATATTATCTACTCCTTGACGATACAAAGTGTCACCAAAAATAAGGTAGATTTTAGCTTGATGACGTATATGTTGTCGATCGTCTCTCGATAGATGCTGGGGTAGCTTCAAGGTTTGAAGATAGATTACGTACCAGGGGTCCGAAGATGATATAAAGAAGATATGTTCATCCGCGAACAAATCGTCATGAAAAATGTCCTCATCTAGTCGAGGGAAGTCCGATATCAACTCAACAAAAACTAGCGATTTCTTAGGCTTCGTCGAAGCGAAATCAAGATCAAATTATTGAAAAATAAAAATCCACTTATTGTATTCCCCCCTTATGATACGTCTGGTGAGGATGTATTGAAATGGATTGATATCTGTAACTACGATAGTTTTTCAAAGTAACATATAATGTCGTAATATTTTAACCGCATGTATGACGACCAAGGCTAGCTTCTCTACATAAGATTATTTAAGTTCGGGACTAACTAGGTTTCGACTGAGATAGTAGACAACATGCTCATGGAGCTTATCGTTCTCATGAATGAGAACTATACCAAACATCCCTTCAGACGCGATGATATAAAGAAAATAGCCTCTACTGTAGTGTGGAGGCTTCAACAGAGGTGCCGATACCAAATATTTCTTAAGAGCATCGAAGGATTCTTGGGCTCGTTCATCCCATATAAACGGATTATCCTTCTTCAAAAGACGCATGAAACCCTTAGTTAAATTGGCATAGTTCACTATGAACTGACGTAGGAAATTAGCCTTCCCCTGTAAACCTTGAAGTTGCCTAATGTTGTGCGTGGGATGCAATCAAAGTATTTCCTCAACCTTCATAGGATATACCATGATCCCATGCTCAGACACTAAGAATCCTAAAAGAAGGATAAACCTAATGTAGAAGATGCACTTGTGAGGGTTCAACTGAATGCGATAATAACAACATCTCTCAAATACTAATCAAAGGTGAGCGAAGTGATATACTCTCTTTCGAGAGTGAGTAGCAAGATCATCTAGGTAAGCTTCGACGATATGCTTGATATCGTGAAAAGAAAAGGTCATGGCACGTTGGAAGGATGCTTCGATGTTTTTAAGGCCAAAAGGAATTTTTCGGTATGAAAAAGTACCCCAAGGAAAAATAAATGCCATCTTATGTTGATCCTTAGGTTTTATTTGAATTTGATTATACCTTGAAAATTCATCCATAAAATAAAAGACATTGTTTCTCGTGCACTCATCAAGAATCTGGTCAATGAAAGGAGTCGGGAAGTTATCTTTAGGACAAGCCTTTTTCAGGTTTTGAAAATCCATACATACGCGGATGATTCCTTGATTTTTATTTATGGGAACGTGGTTGGACACCCATTCAGTCAAGGGAACCGAGTAGCTGAAACCAACATTAAGTAGCTTCTCTACCTCTGCCTTAATAACATGGGCCTTCCTAGGATTGATGACTCTAAGATGTTGCTGAATAGGTTTAGCATCCATATAGGTTTTAATCTCATGTTTGACAATGTTGGGGTCGATCCTTGGCATCTCTTCATACGACCAAGTGAATACATCACAAAACTCTTTGAAGAGATTGGTGTAGACCTGAATTTGTTCAGGCGAACAATCCGCACCAATATATACATTCTCAATTTTTCCAGGAATACGAGAGATGTCGATTGTGACGGTAGGATAAATATCCGCCATGTTTCCTTTAGCATAAATACCATGCATATCTAATGGAACAACAATGTGATCGACCATCTCACTCAAGGTAGATCTAAAGTCATCATGTTCGATCTTAACAAGCTCTGGGAGGAAATAGGATTGATGATGCATATCGTCCCAAGGCCCATCAGGACCATTCATGGCCTCTAATATGGATTCATCTGAAGGTAAAGTATCGTCGAGGAAATCATGTGAACAATATGATTGAGCGGCCCATATGGGATCTAGAACAGGATCCGCCTCGTCTGTTTGCAAGGAGAAAGGATCCGGGTCAATAGTAGCGTCAAGAATAGATCGATACACAACCTCCGCTGCTAACAGTGGCATCACCATCCCAATGTGTGACTGACCTTCATACGACATAGTTAGGGAAGGTAGGGTCTAAGGGTCATTGAAATATGAAGTATGGAAAGGAACGAACCTCATCGACGACGAAGACTCACTGGAAATGGCGTGAATATGGTGAATTGGTGCCATGAAATCAAAGCTACCTATCAAAGATGAATACATTTTGACACCAACATTCTCAGTTTTCTATTGAGAATTGTCGATCACAGGGATCAAAGGTCCAACTGATGCACTAGGAATAACATGCTCAAAGGACAACTGATCAATCGTCACTATTTTCCCTTCGTGAGGAAAACATAAATTGCGGAAAATGGACGACACAATGGATGTCATGGCATAAGTCCAATTATGCCCTAGTAGTAAATTATAGTTGAGGGGCGCATCAACCAACTCAAGATCAACCTCCATTGTCTTCCCACCTAACTGAACTAGAAAAGAGGGAATAATTCCATGGGGTCGAAACAAACGCCCATCAAATGCGGTCAACATAGTCATAAATTGTGATAGGGTCAGAGAGCCAATGGATTTCCAATAGGTTAGGGAAATCACGCACGTCACAACACCTTCATAAATTACAATATGATTGATGGTAATTTTCATGTACTCCACATGGATTTGAAAGTCCACGTGGTAAGGTAAGCGAGGCTTAACATCCATGAAGTCAAACTTGATAAACTTTGAGCCACACAGGTCTAGAGCTTCTAATGCAGATAACAAGACATTCCTTTGTGAAGGACACATCTGGAGCACCTCCAAAGCCGACATCGCACAAGCAGTTTGGCCCAGATCTTCGACAATCGAATAGTTTTGGGCAACTCTAGAATTAGGATTGTGGGAAGAGCACTTTAGTACTCCTTTCAGAATACAAGGCGAAGGTTCTGAATTTTCGATCTACAAGGTTGTTTCCGAAGGAGGAGGAGACTCTGGACCTACTACAGTCTGTGAAGAACCGTAATAACGAGATTGAGTGGCTACATCAATATGAGACTTGACCATATTGACACAAAGATTACCACCTCCATGTGTCAAGGGTTTTGAATCCCACTCGATGCATTTTCGGTGTTGGGGGTCCTTGAGGCCATGTGTTGATTATGTGGAAATAGATTTGTCAGCACAGTGGGCGACTGTGATAAGAGCCTCAAGGCTTCCTCAATTTTGGGGCATAGGTGGGTAAGGTGATCATCTTTACAAAGATTACAAGGAAACTTCACCTTCCGTTTTTATTTCTTTCCATCACCAACATTATTAGTCGATCTATCATTGTTAGTGTCTTCCTTGGATTTATTATTATTTTTCCCACCCTTACGATTATTACCTTGTCCCTTGTTTTTATTCCCTCATGGTTTTTGGTTACCATTTGGGTTAGACGAAGACTGTACAAAATGCACATCCCCCGAATGAGTGGGGGTGGATGACGGATTCAAAGCTTGTCCTACTGCAGGTTGGCTTAGAGACAAATATTTCAACTGATTCATCACCAAGTATGTAGAATTAACATTTGCAGAGCCTATGATTCCATCGACATGAGGCTCAGAATTTTGTCTAGGGCCATAGTTTGACCACAACACATCAAGAGGAATCTCATACAACATCACAGATTGAGCATATATGAGGTCCAATTGCTGGGATTTGAAAATAGCTTCTTCCTCAGATGTTACTCTGGATGTAGAGACATCCTTCGAAATATAAGGCAAAATGGACTTAAGGAACCAATCCAAAATAAACTCTGGAGGAATGTAGGCTTTGATCAACCTCTTCCATCTATGCCACTCTTGGATATGGTCTAAGATATGTGTGGATTTATCTTGGTGGAAGACCAACAAAATTTCTATGCTGACATCGTAATGAATAGGAAACTGGAAGTGGTTGAGAAAGACCAAAACCATATGATTAAAGTTTTTTCATGTTTGCCCCGGTAGATTAATGTGCCATTTCGTGGATACCCCCATGAGGGTGCATTGAAATAGCCTCAAATGAATGAAATCGTCATTCAGGGAGTTAGATGAGCACCAAAGATGAAAAGTAGTGACATGATCACCTAGATCCTCACTAGTCTTGCCTTCAAATTTTGAATTTTCCGAAGGAATCTTGGTGGGGATGGTGAGCCATAATGGATTGTGAGGCACAGGGTCATTCATTAATTTTGACAAATTTGGTAGATTAAGCGTGGCCAGAAAAGGGAGTCAGGGTTGCGGTGTCTGGGCCCATGCTCCAGGGAAAGATTGGGGCTAAGAGATTGTAGGCCATATAGGGTTTTGGTATATGCCATGGCCCTGTCCATTTGGATAATATCCTCCTCCAAACTGATTCATAAAAAGTTGTATGGGCACCATACCCGTGGAAGCGACATGATGATGGTTATATATGTTTCCCCTAGCTGAAGGGACTCTGGGATGGGGTTGCCCATAGTGTGAAACTGACTCCCTCCGGATGGAACTCTATAGGAAAGAGGGGGATTCAACATAATAAATGCATTCACTGAAATCAACATGGAGGAAGAGGGGATGAAGGACGAAATATAAGAAGTGAACTATCCACCCGGTTGAGCACTCCATCCTGGAGCATTGAGACTCGGATTAGGCCTGGAGGAAAGAGGAGGCCAACCTCCAACTGTAGGATTCATTTGGGGAATATGAACTCCACCAAAAGAGATATGATCATACAAAGGATTCGTGTCCCAAGGTCCAAAACTAGGATTCACATTAGCCGCTAGAATGGAGGATGAGAGTTGTGACATCATGTTGGGCATACCAAAAGAAAAGGGATTAGAGACCGAAGGTATTGACTGATAATTGTGACTTGGCGTACCAAAAAGAGATAGGAAAGGGTTCGTTCCTATGGGTTGAGTAGAACTCACATGTTGGGTAGCACTAGAGGTGGGGATCTCTGACACCCCCACCATCGAGGATGAAGCAGTCAAAGGGATCCCACTAATAAAAAAATATATAGGAGTCGAGGGACTCCTTGTGACGTTTAGGTCCAAATCAATACTCATAACTAGATGATCACAAGTATGGGAGGTGGAGATAATATGTACCACGTTTATTAACTTACACCTTTTAGAAGGCGACTTCGGTAAAAAATCAAGATGCAGTGGTAACTTCAACAAACGACGAGACCTGAGAGGAGGCTGGTCTTGCTCTATGATGAGTCAAGACTCGAGATATAAAACCAAATCCCAGGGCCAATTAATAATCATAGAGCACACCAAAATAAAGCAAAAGGGGCCAATGCACATAATCAAGATATAGTGGCTAAAAAGGGGCCTCCCTCACTAGAGTAGGTATGTCTCACCCAACAAGAGCCTGAGACTCCCTTCAAAAGATTGGAGGTATCATAATCAGTTATAAGGGCCCTCGTGGGATTAACAACACAATTGGTCAGATCCCCCAGGAGAGGTAATCCTCCATAAAGCCAGTGTGTTGTCCAACCTTTATCTGACTCAGGGTACCTGCATAATAACCCCTGCAAGTAACATATGTGGCTACATATGTCAAGAAACTAGAGTCACCACAATATAACCAATGCAGAGGAGAACAGTCATAAGTCTGGTCCACCGTATGGGCAGGGTAACAAAGACTGAAATCTTGAAAGTACTGCCTCTCACGGAGTTAAAGGTACTAGCAAGACCCCCAAATATGAATAGAACCCCATAAATATATCTGACGCTAAGAAGGTATTATAGGGCTATCTCTGCAACCAACTTCGTGCAACCTCGTGGTTAACTCCGGTGTGAGTAGAGCCTCTTGATGTCACTAATTACAGAATGGGTTTCACCACTCCTTGGTCAGACACATATTTTTAGTTTAATAGACTTGGATAATTTTACACAAAACCCTATTCCAAGGCCCTATGTCCTATACTTGTTTGTGTACCCTGAAAAATAAAATCGTTTCTAATCAATTTTAATTAATCAACATTAATTTTAATGGCTTCTTCTTACTCAAGAGGTGTGGTCGTGAAACTGATGGTATTATGACTCAACATAGAAAAATAAGAAAATATAAAAGACACTTCTAAGTACTAGTCTTGAATTTCAAAAATATGGTATGCTTCTAAATTCAATTTTTAAAATGCAATCTCTACAATTTCAATGAAATGCAATCTCTCCACATGTGTCAAAATCAATGCAATGTAATAAAAAGTGAAAATTCCATAGTGCAAAGTAAACAATTTTTTTTGTATTTTCGATATAAAGAAAATAAAATGCAAGGAATGGATACCGACTTCACAGGAAAACCCTACTGCAAGAAAAAAGAGACAAGCCAAGCAGGACACCAAGAAGTAGACACTCAGACCAATGTGCAAGGACAACCAATGAAAAAAGATGATAAGAAAGAAAAATTCCCGGAAATTCAACAAGAAGAAGACTTCCTATCACTTTGTAAGCACTTAACAATCAGAACAACGACCCAAGAAGACTCAGCAACCAACCAAACTCACCCAACAAACACCAAACTCATCCAACAAGACTAAATAGTTGATGTACGTGATTATTTGAGTAAAACTCGTGTATATATGCTCCCTAAAGGAAGATATCTTGTGTATATACGTGTCTATCAAGGGAAAACCACATATACCCAACAAAACACTGCCAGGGCAAGGGTTAAGCCAAGAAATTCAGATGAAAAGTAAAAAATAGGTTGTCAAGCAACATGAGACAAAGAAAATTAGGCTAACATAGATCAAATTAAGGAGAAAAAAACTCCAAACCCAAAAAAGAAGATCAATCCTTAGTATGGTCATCAATTCTGTTATGAGGAAAATCTCTCTATGGCAAGGGGTAAACCAAAATAGACGGAATGAAACGCATAAATCAACTCTAATCCCAAGTATTCTATATAAAATAAATGCTAACAAGACACGGCTATGATCCTACCTCATTCAGACATTCGATGAAGACCACCGTTGAGCACGCAACCCAAAAAGTTATACCTGCAACTTGTCCTCAACAAACAAGATACGCAAGCATATGGTGATATTATATAATGTTAGCATATAGATTAGCACAATCCATTAACATACATGAAAAATATGCCCATGGAATAATGATTCAAATATTTGCAAGATATCAATTGGACGAGAAAAGAGTATTTATATTAAAATAATCAGCATAAGTACATAGGTGACAAACTTCTGTAACGACACATATTGGAATTGAGAAACTAAGTTCCTCCAACTAGTCCTCCACCACTTCAATCCTCCACCAAAGGCAAGCTCATATAAAGGAGTCAATGAGGTTCTCCATCAGAAAGAACGAAGAGCTTGGGGGATTAACAAGGAGTTCATACTTTCAAGGACAAAGGGCTGCAGACTCAATATGAAGTGAAATTTCTCTAGAGTGTCTTTTCTCTCAAAGTTGAATTGTTGAATATCCCAAGGCTTGGATAGGGCTCAATTTCTATCCTTCAAATGGAACTGAAGAGCCGAGTCAGAACGTTTCCAATATATGGAAGGTCAAGGATCATGGATCTCATGACATGACATGGAAACTCGACATAATTTTTAATTTTGAGCACCAAACCCGATGTACACGAGCTGTAGTGGAGCAACCTGTGTATACACTTGTTGTGTAACTGGTAGGGCATGTATATGTGGAAAAATATGCTTTTTGGATCTGGAATGCACAAAAAGGGAACTTAAGTCTTCATAGGGAAATGGAAATGCCATCCATGCAAGTTGCATGGAGTGAGGCAAAATTATTTGTAACAAGAAACATTCAATGGTTTTCATGTCTCAATTTGGACCATTTTGCACCTAATGTTAATATCTAGTAAACCCCAATGTTTTCCTCTAGCCAATATCACCTTCACACAAGGTGTGCTCCCAATTTGACCTTCTTAAGGACAATTTATTTCAAATAAGGTAAAATTATGATTCCATGATAATATCCCACATAACACTAGTGCCCAATCACACAAGACCCACTTCATTTTTTAATTGTAAAAATGGATAGTTTTGAATACTAAAGAGTGACATTCTCATATATGTACTTCATGTGGGATGAAATGAATACTTGGAATGTTGTTGTGAGGTGATTTCTATGTCAATATCTATGGATTCTCTATTACCAACTAGACCAATCATAGTTGTTATCTCCCATTCTTCTGCTTCTCTACCAACTATACCAATCATAGTTGTTATATTCCATTCTTGTGTCCATATCATGGTTAACTCCGAACAAGGTACCTGGATAAGAAATAAAATGCCTTTATAATGAAGGGAATTGATCAAAACATATGAAATATGAATATTTACCCATTGCCAACCCAAGGACTTGCACCAAGTCTTAACCTCTTCCCATTTCTAATCATCCATAAAATCCACTGTCTAATCAGTGAAATGTTAGAACCATTTCCTTCCATACCAGATTGAGGATTTTTTCCACTTCTTAACCATGGACCTTATCCAATATTTCATTGTTCCTGGCTTAATGTATTTTTGAATAATTACTCGAGACCCTAAAACCTTACCTATAATTAATTCCAAACACATTTTGATGCCAATGCCTTACTAAAGAGGTGCATATTCTTCAATCCCCAACCACCAATATCTTTTTGAATTTCAATATACTACCACTTTAGCAAAGGGATCCCCTTTTTATCCTTACCCATAGACCATAGAAATCATAAACTAATCCTTCGTATCCTTTCTAGTACTCCCTTTGGAACGAAAATGAGTGATATCATGTAGACCTTAGCTATCGACCAAATTCCAATCTCTCATACTATATTCATTTGGTTTTAGGAAGAACCCAATATATTTTATCCCATCTTGAAAGTCTATATGTTGAAATAGAAACATTCGAGAGAAGAACATGGTATCATCCTCATTTACACTTGAGTCGAAATAGAAAGATGACTTGTTTACACTTACTATCATACCTGTAGCACTATAATAGAGATCTCAAATATATTTCAACTTTAAATCATCTCTCCTAGATCCATAATAGAATACCAAGATATCATCTACAAAAAGTAGATGGAATAAGAAACAACCTCTTCCAATATTTATGCCCTTAAATAACCCAATCATTTTTTCCTCAATTTTTTTCCCTCAAACCTTTTGAAAAAATAAGAAATAACAAAGGGGAGAGAGGACAACCTACCTCAAACCCCTATTAGGGATGACGAAATTTGATGTATACACATTGATAAGTACTACAAATGATATATATGAAACACAACTCATAACATAGTTGAAAAAATGGACACAAAAACCCAAATGAATCATTATCATTCTCAATTACATCTAGTTAGTGTTATCACAATCTTTGGACAAATCAATCTTGATAACCATTTAAGAAAGATTCTTGTATTTGATGAAGAGTAACCACTCATGGGATACATCAACTACCTCATGAATCTCACGTCTTCTTGATAGAAAATCAATCTGTTCATTTGAGATTGTATTTGATGAAAACTTATTTACTCTCATTGCAATAATCTTTGCAATGATTTTATAGATGCAATTACATAGTGAGATTGGCCTATATTCATCAAAATAAACTGTATTATCTTATTTTGGAATGAGAGCAATGAATGTTGAATTTAAATAAACTAACATTCCAAGATGATCTGAATTTATTTATAACCTTCGACGAATCTTCTTCAATTACCTCATAAAACCCTAGAAATAATTATGTATTCCAACCATCTAGATTGAGACTCTTGTCCTTCCTAAAATTATGAAGAACCGACTGCAACTCATTCTTTGGGACTTCTTCTAGTAGTCTCTCATTGTCTCCTTCTTTTTCAAAACTAGGAAAGTAAGTAGTAATTTTCACCACCTCAATGATAGAAACTCTACTCTCCTCTTTGTATAAATATCTAAAATGATTGACTCCCAGATTTTCTAAATCCTCACAACCATGAGAAAGAGAGACATCATTTCTTGGGTGTAACACACTCACTATCATAATTTTTAAAAATTTTGGATTAATCTCCCACAAGTGAGAAATCTCCAGAAAACCGGCATTTGCGAAATGCCAACCCCTGGTTAAATATCGGGATTCGGGGTTTCTAATGTCAAACTCATTCACCCCCCCATGACTCGCAATCCTCCGTATTTCGATGCGCTCCTCGCGCATTATCTCCCCAGGCCAAGCCTGTGGTTCACTGCCTTTACGACCGTGGTCTTACTTCCTCTCGGGCAACTCCTATCGGAGTTTCGGGTTTCCTGATGTTGCAATTCACGAGTCCTCGGAACTCGCGATTCTCCGATCCCCGATATGCCCCTAACGCATTATCCCTCTAGGCTAGTTCCGTTCTCATGTGACCTTCGACCAGATGTCCATCACTCTATAGCTACCCATCGGGGTTTATGATGTCACGATGCACATGCCTTCACAAATTCTGATTCCCCAATCCCCGATGCCACTGGGCATGAACTCACGGCCAAGATTGATCTTCTGACATTTGTCCCTTGTTCCGACGCCTATGGCCCACACTCCTTATGATGGCGTGGAGTGACACCTGTCCTCCACTGGATTGCTATAACTAGGGAACCGTCGCGTTTCGGGATTTTGCGATTCCTCCTGTCGTGAGTTTCTCGTCATCGAGAATCCCGAATTTCCGAACCCCAAACCCTCGAAATCTTCTGACACGCGTCCTCGTCATGAATGGCTTGGATCTCATCGGGAAATAGCGGGTCGCGATTTCCTGATGCACAATTTCCTTACCATCGAAAACTCCGATGAACAAAACTCCGAAGGCACCCGATCCTTTGCCACCTGTCCTCACGGATGGACGGCCCGAATTGATTCT
>JASDQU010241285.1:179627-197739 GCA_032191745.1 Picea mariana
TCCAAGAACATCTAGCTGTGTAGAGTCTCCAACTGCAATCTGCGAAATGCTACATTCAGATGTAGAAGCCAACAATTCATGAGAATGAGTCATGTGGTGTGAAGCACCAGAATCAAGTATCCAACTATTTGAAGATGCATACAAGGCTTGAGCTGATAAAACATGTCCTTTACTAGTAGAAGAAGGTTTTGGTACTGAAATCTTATGTTGCTTCATGGCTTCATTCAAAACTTCAAGTTTCAACCAACACTTAGATTCTACATGCCCAAGTCCACCACAAAAGCTACAGGTGTCATTTGACTTCTTCTTCTTTGTCTTGGAGGAAGACTCACCAAACTTGGAAGATGAAGGAAATGGTTTTGTTTTCTACTGAGACTTGGAGGTAAAATCACCAGTTGGAGCAAAATATTTCTTCTGCTTATACCGAGTCTTGTGCTTAGTTTTGGTGTTTTGAGCCACAAGAGCCTTATTGTTAGAGCCGGAAAGAGCATCTAATTGAGTAAGCCTAGATTGTTCTCTGGTAAGACGCTCACATAAAAGCTCAAAGGAAGGCATTTTAAACTCACTTCCTAGTGCATCCATAGTAGAATAAAATGCAGAAAAAAATACTTGATAAGGACCTTTTAGCTTGGATAAAATCAAGAATATGCACTCTTTATCTGATTTAGTTTTTCCACACTCTTTTAGTTGAGCCACTAGTGCCCTGAATTTGGTGAGATAGTCTTCAACGGATGCATGCTCATCCAGTACCAGTGATGACAGCTCCTCTTCCAATTGTAGGGCTCAAAATTCATTGAATTTTCCAAATAAGGAATCCAACTTGTCTCAACTTGCTTTCGGAGTTTTACAATCAACTATGTGGAACAACAAGATATCCGACACATGTAAACCGATGAGGCCCATGGCTTCATCAAGTTTATTTTGATAGGAAAACCTCTCGATTTCCTTAGTGAACGTAGGTTGAGCCCCGACCAACATCTGCCAGAGCCCTTTTGATTGCAACCACTGTTGCATCTGAAGTTTCCATGTATGATAATTATGGGGAGTTAGGAGCTCAACAATCCTTAACTCTGCCATTTACAATAGATAATACAAAGAAAACACAGATTTTTGTCTATGTAATATGTTTACAATAGAAGGTTTGGTTTTTTTTCCAAACCCAAACACAAAATATAATTTAAAAGCATTTACAGCATCACCCTGCGCTCTTTTTTTCTTACATATTTAATTCAATTACATAACGGATTAATAACTTAAAAAGAGTTCTGCAATACGCGTACATATAGTTGAGATGAAATTAAACAGAAGTTATTTCCCGTCTATTGACAGATAAAACGGAAATCAACATTTGTTGACGGCAAATCCCACTTGATTGTTAGCCCGGTCAAACGAAACTCAGATGAGGGCTCGCAGTCTCCTTCGTTTCCTCTCCGCGCAATATTGAGAAGATCAAGTCGCTCCTTGACTCAGACGACTGAATAGATCTGGTGGAGCTGCCCTTACCCGCTGTGGAGGGTATCCCTCCAGGCGCAGAGTCCACCTCCGATCTCGAGAATGAGAAGATACCTCTGCTCACACCGGCAGTGATTATCAGACTGGTTCTGGCTATAAGGCCGACAATAATTACCAGACTGGCTTTGATTATCAGAGCGGCTCTCATTATAATGTCGATTCGGGCTATAACGCCAACATTGGTTATCAACAAGACCAATCAGATGATTATGACAGAGCTCGACAGGAGGTCAAAAGCGACAAGCATAAGGAGCACATCGGGGAGCTCGGAGCCATGGCTGTCAGAGCCTATGCACTGTATGAGAAGCATGAGGCAAAGAAGGATCCTGAGAATGCTCTTCAATGATCGTGACCACCAGAGATTTTCAGATCCGAGCTCGTCCAGTCCACAGAAGAAAATCGAACTCACCCAACTCAAGGAGAGGAATAATCATTCGACCAACAATATGCATAGGAAAAATTTTGAGGTCAGAAATTCGTGCCCTGAAGCTGCAAAAAAATCACTTCATAGAGAGAGAGAGTCAGTATGCAGTGACAAAACCTTGATAGAGAGCCGACCCACATCAACAAAACCTCGAATGGTTGTGCAACATAGAAATCAGACACTCATAATCAGATCGCTTTAATCAATATTGGGCAAGTATGATCTTGATTTCAGAAAACTTGCAAATCTCTCAAAAGAAAGGAGAAACTTTCCCGGCCAGCGAAATAGTAAAAGGTCAAAATCTAAGTTTATAGAGAAATTTGGTTAAATTTATTTTTACTTAATAAAATTCACATCTCGTATTCATTAATTATATTACTGAAATTAAAATTTTAAATTCGAGGTAAAAATTATCCTGAAAAGAATGGGCGGAAAATTTAGATATAAAAAATAAAAGAGTAGGAAAATGTATCTTTTAAATTTGATTTCAGGATCACATGATATACTCAGATCGTAGTTTACAGTAGTTGTGATGATAACTCTAAGGAGTTAAGTTTTTCCTTTATTAGAATGAAATAATAAAATGAGAAAATATTAAATTTATTTTTATCTCATGAAATTGTATATACAAAATTTATAGAAATTAAATAGAATGTAAAAAGTAAAATATTTTTTTTTTGGATTTTTAAATATTTTTATTTTAATAAAAATAAAAGTAATAATAATAATCTAATTTTAAGGTGATGGCTAAATTGATGTATGAAATCCCTGTTTTGTGGGACAAGAGATCTCCTTTACTCAACCATTTGACTATTAAAATCTGTTCAAATATACATAGCTATCCTCCTCTAAATATTAATCTTTTCAAAAACTATAATTTTTTTTTATAAATATAATAGAAATATAACACTCATAACATATAAATCTATAAAAACAAAAAACTATGATTATTTTTTTTAATAAATTTCTTAGTATATTTTCATATAAATCTATAAAAACAAAAAACTATGATTATTTTTTTTAATAATTTTCTTAATATATTTTTTGAAAAGTATAATATGGATATAACACTCATAACGTCTAAATGTATAAAAACAAAAACTATGATTATTTTTTTAAATAATTTTTTAGTATTCATCTCAAAGTGTGTGTTTGTGGTAACATGGTTTTGTAAGTTGGTAATACATTTATGTAACTCCTAAGAGTTTTAGTTATGTAATTGGATGATTTTATAGTACAACAAAAACTATGATTCATTTTTTTAAATAATTTTCTTAGTATTCATCTAAAAGTGTGTGTTTGTGATAACATGGTTTTGTAGGTTGGTAATACACTTATGTAACTCCTAAGAGTTTTAGTTATGTATTTAGATGATTTCAGTAATTATTTCTAAGTTTCTTCATTTGTTTGAATTGTTTTTTTAGTATGTGTTGACTCACTATAGTCTTTGTATTGCTCAATATATGGTGCAACTCTTTGTTGACATGCATTTTAACTCGATTTAGCCCATTTTTAATGTTGTATATTTTTATAATTGTTTTTTAGTATGTGTTGACCCACTATAGTCTTTGTGTTACTTAATATATGGTGCAACTCTTTGTCGACATGCATTTTAACTTGATTTGGCCCATTTTTAATGTTTTATATTTACTAATTAAAAAAAGTGATTAACAACTCTAAATAAAAAATTTCTGATTGCATCATGTAGTACTCATCATAGGTTTTCCAATGAATCCATGTTTCCTCATATCCAACTTGAGGTGAGTTATGGTCTGTGAAAATTACATATACTTAGTTGATAAGTGTATGGTGCTAAAATTTCAAGGATTAATAGTCACAATTTGTTTTTGTCTGCATCAAAATGCCCATGTGACAAATGAGCCGAATGAAATGTAACACAGATTTATAATATTAACACAAAGACACAATGAATAATAATAGAGATACAATAAAACTTGATTTCTATTAAATAAGAAATATGTTGAAACTGTAAAATGCAGACTGAAAAAAACATTCTATAATGGTGACAACTTATCTTTGAGAAGAGATGTGACAACTACGATCATTCGCAAGAAGATGAGTATAATGAGGCTCTGAAAGACTTTTTAGAATAAACATGAATTCGAAAACCCTAGACATCCAAAAACCTAACCCTAGCAGATGAAGTGTCAAAAGTCATGTGGGCCCCGTTGGGGTAAGTTGGTGCATCAACTTCTCGGGGTCGTAACTTTTGCATACAATCTCTGTTTTAGGCGCACGATATCCCGTTGGAATGGTCTATCCGAGGACTATACAATACGCTGTCAAAATCTAAATGTGTCCATAGTTTGACTATGGTGAGTCCTAAAAACATTGTTTAGGGCCTCAAAACGGCCCCAGAAGTTCAGGGCCTGAAAACTAGGAAAAAACTGCCAAACTTAGAAACTGCCAAGATGAGCCAGTTGGAATAGGTGGGTGGCTACCGATATGTATTTGGATCAATATTCCCACCTTATGAAGCAATGGTATCTATTGCATTGAGTTCCCCCATCAGATGAGGAAATTTCTGCTGAATTTGTCCCCGGGTGAGCCATTTTCCTTGGTGTAGGAGCTACCTTGCTTTGACAACCTGATAGAGTTGGATCTATGCTGGCGAATGACCTTGACATGTGTGACCACAATCTGATCAGTGGATTCATATTCCATGTAGTTAGGGTTGAGTTCTATTGGTGTCAATTGTTCTACTATCTCTGAGGTGTCCAATAATGGTGGAAAATATGGTTGAAGGATGTCCACATTAAATATTGGATGCAAGCCAAGGAAAGGGAGAATGTTGAGCTCAAAATAATTATCACCCACAACCTTGGTGATGGTGTGAGGTCCATAGCAGGGTGGACGAAACTTCCAATGGGGCCTTGTACGGCGTTCCTTCTGCAAGTGCAACCGGACTTTGTCTCCCACCTGAAACTTATGTGACACCTAGTGTTGATCATGGAACTGCTCGTACTTGGAATTGGACTTATGTAAATATCTTGAACTTGTTGGTGGATGTGTTGGATCCACTCAATGAACCTCATAGCTTTGTTAGCTTCAGTTTGAGCATGGGACGAGTTTGCCTAGGTGGCCACAACAAGTAGTGCAAGATACATGGGACCGAATGCTTGAAATCCCAACCCCATATGAAAGGGGTTGTGATTGGTTAAGCTATGTAATGATCAGTTGAAGCTGTGATGAACATGGGGAATACTTTCATCCCATGGAAGAGATGCTTGGAATTGTACATGCGTAGGATATGCACAATCATCTAGTTGAAGACCTTGGTTTTACCATCTGTCTGGGGGTAGAAGGAAGTGGATTTGGTGAGCTTGGTGTCCAACAGTGACTAGAGGCTCGACCAGAATGTGCTGAGGAACTGGTTGTCTCGATATGAGACGATGGTTTGTGCTATCCAAAAATGTACCCATAATCATTCGAAGAAGAGTTTGGTAGTGTCCTTTGATGTGATTCTCTTCTTGCAGGTGACTAGAATCGCCATTTTAGAAAAATGATCAACCACCACAAAATCACACTCATTTCCCTTATTGGTTGACGCAAGGCCCGACATGTAGTCCATCGAGATGGATTCCAAGGCCCTTTTAGGAGTAGGAAGAGGGGCGTACATGCCTTGTTTCTTAATGGTTGGTTTTGCAATGGTGCAAGATGTGCATGACCTAATATACTTGTTGAAGTTTCGACCAATATAAATGTTGTTGCAGTACTTCCACTTTCTTTTTGATGCCGAAGTGTCCTGCCACCCTACTGTAATGGAATTCCCAAATCAACTTCATTCGATTGCTTGATGGAATGCAGAGATGGCCCAGATGGCACATCATCCCATCCTGAAGATGGAAGTCAGTGACAGTTGTGTTTGCTCCCAACATCTAGTAGGTGGTGGAGAAGTCAGGATCTCTCTCATAGAGTTGGAGTCATTTGAAGGTCTCGTGCCCAGAAGAATTTAGCATCGTGGTGAGTGCTACAACTGGAGGGCAGCTGAGGCAATCAACATTGTGATTGGTGCTTCCTATATTATACTTGATGTTGAGATGGAACTGCTGCAAGTAGGTGGACCACTTATGATGGCGGTCATTTTTCAATTTTCCTTGTGTTTACATGAACATCGATGGCTTATGATTGGTGTGGATGACTCTCTCCTTCCCGAGAATGTAATGCCTCCATTGCAGACAAACTTTCACAATGGAGTACATTTATTTTTCATAAGTAGGGAACTTACGGAAAACATATGATAGTGTCTTACTATGATAGGCCACGGGGTGTCCGTGATGAGTGAGAAATGCACCCACAACATAGTCTGAAGCATTTGTCTTGATCTCAAAGGGTTGTTGTAGGTCAAGTAATGAGAGCACTCGAGATGAGAACAAGCGTTGCTTCAAATCATCAAACTCTTTCTATTACAAAAGGTCCCATACGAAATTTTCCTTACCACCACCCTTGTTTACTTGGATGAGAGTCCATTCAAGATGGGAGAATCCCAACATGAATCTGTGATAGAAATTGGTAAGGCCTAGAAATATCTGAAGTGCAGTGAGTGTGGTTGGGGCTGGCCAATCATGAACTACTTGGATATTGGTGGGATCAACATGCACCCCATGCTCATCAACAATGTAGCCTAGGTATTGGACCCTATCCATGCTGAATGAGCATTTTTAAAAATTTTCATATAGTTTGTGTTGTCGCAGAGTGTGTAGAACCCGTTGAATATGTTGTGAGTGTTTTTCCCAAGTCTTTTTGTAGATGAGGATGTCATCGAGATATACCACTACAAAATAATTGGTGAAAGGCCACAAGAATCAAGCAGATCAGTGTTCTTGTTGAATATGTTGCAAGTGTTCTGCCTAAGTATTGTTGTAGATGAGGATGTCATCTAGTACACCACCAAAAAATAATTAGTGAAAGGACACAAGATATCTTCCATCATCCTCATCAAAGTTGTTGGGGCGTTTTTCAAACCAAAGGGCATGACCAACCATTCAAAAAGACCTTCTTTGGACTTGAAGAAATTTTTCCATACATCTGTCTTCTCTATTAGGACCTGATGGTAGCCAAACTTCATATTCATCTTACGAAAGTATTTGGCTCCCTTGACTTGGTCAAGGAGATCGTCAATTTGGGGAATCGGGTATCGGTTCCCGATTGTGATTTTATTTAAGGCCCAATAATTGATGCAGAGTCGCCCGATCCCATCATTCTTCCACACAAGCATGATTGGGCTCCCACATGGTGATGAGATGGATCGGATCTGCCCCTTTTGGAGAAATTCTTGGATATGACACTTGATGTCCTAATTTTCCAATAGAGAGCGACGATAGACTGGTCCATTGACCTGAGTGTCCATGATATGTTCAGTGGAANTTTCCAATAGAGAGCGACGATAGACTGGTCCATTGACCTGAGTGTCCATGATATGTTCAGTGGATGCATGTTCCATGTGGTTAGGGTTGAGATCTGTTGGTGTCAATCGTTCAGTTATCTCTGATGTGACCAATAATGGTGGAAAATATGGCCGAAGGAGGTCCACATTAAATACTAGATGCAATCCAAGGAAGGGGGAAAAATGTTGAGATCAAAACCATTATCACCCACAACCTTGGTGATTTTGTAAGGTCCATAGCGGAGTGGATGAAGTTTCCTATGGGGCCCCATAAGGCATTCCTTCTACAAGTGCAACCAAATTTTATCTCCCACCTTAAACTTGTGTGGCACCCGATGTTGATCATGGCGCTTCTTGTACTTGGCATTGGACTTCTGTAAAATATCATGAACCTATTAGAGAATGTGCTAGATCCACTCAATGAACCTGGTATCTTTGTCAACTTTAGTTTGAGCATGGGACACGTCTTCCTGGGTTGCCACAAGGGGTAGTGAAACATCCATGGGACCCAATGGTTGAAATCCAAACCCCACCTGAAAGGGGTTGTGGTTGGTTGAGCTATGTAGGGATCTATTGTAGTTGTGATTAACATAGGGAAGAATATCAACCCATGTGCGGGGATTCTTGGAATTGTACATGAACAGAATATGCACGATCAGTTGGTTGACGAACTTAGTTTGACCATCCATTTTGGGGTGGAAGGCAGTGGATTTGGTGATCTTGGTGTCTAGTAGTGACTAGAGGCTCAAACAGAATGTGTTGAGGAACCGACTATCCCGATATGAGATGATGGTTTGTGGTATCCCAAAATGTACCCACACTCGTTCGAAGAATAAATTGGAAATGGCGTAGTTGTGATGCTCTTCTTGCAGGCAGCCAAAATCGTCATTTTAGAAAAATGATCAACCACCAAAAAACAGAGTCATTTACGCTCTTGGTTGATAGAATACCCGATATGTAGTCCATCGAGATGGATTCCAAAGGCATTTCAGGAGTAGGAAGAGGGGTGTACATGCCTTGTTTCTTAATGGCTGGTTTGGCAATGGTTCAAGCAGTGCAGGACCTGATATACTTGTTGACATCCTATCGAAGTTTCGTCCAATACAAATATTGTTGCAACAATTCTACTGTATTTTTGACACAGAAGTGTCATGTCGTCTGACTGTAGTGGGCTTCAGAAATAAACTTCGCTCATTCTCTTGATGGAACGTAGAGATGGCCCAGATGGCACAACAACCTATCCTGAAGATGGAAATCAGTGACAGTTTTGTTTGCGCCCAACATATGGTAGGTGGCGTTGAAGTCGGGATCTCTCTCGTAGAGTTCGAGCCACCTAGAGGTCTTGTGGCCACAGGAATTTATCACTATGGTGAGTGTTGCAATTGAAGGGTGAATGAGCCAATCAATGACACATTTAGTGCTTCATGTCTTATACTTGATGTTGATATCGAATTGATGCAAGTATGCGGACAACTTGTGATGGAATTCATTCTACAATTTTCCCTGTGTGTGAATGAACTGCATTTGCTTATGGTCAGTGTGGATGACTATCTCCTTCTCGAGAATGTAATGTCTCCATTGGAGGCAGGATTTCATAATGGAGTACATTTATTTGTTTTAAGTAGGGTACTTACAGACAACATATCATAGTGTCTCACTATGATAGGCCATGGGGTGTCTATGCTGAGAGAGAACTGCTCACACAACATAGTCTGAAGCATCTGTCTCGATCTCAAAGGGTTTTTGTAGGTAGTGTAATGAGAGCACTGGGGTTGAGCACAAGTGTTGCTTCAAATTATCAAACACTTTCTATTTTGATAGGCCCCACATGAAATTTTCCTTACCACCACCCCTATTTACTTGGTTGAGGGCCCATGCAATATGGTAGAATCCCAATGCGAACCTACAATAGAAATTGGCAATGCCTAAAAATCTCTGAATCTCAGTGAGTGTGGTTGGGGATGGCCAAGAAAAAATGACCTGGATCTTGGTGGGATCAACATGAACCCCATGATCATAAACAATTTATCCTAGGTACGGGACCCGATCCATGCCGAAGAAGCATTTTTCCAAATTTGTGTATAGCTTGTGTTGTCATAGAGTGTGTAGAATCTGCTGAATATGTTGCAAGTGTTTTTCCCAAGTCTTGTTGTAGATGAGGATTTCATATAGATACACCACCAAAAAATAATTGGTGAAAGGCTACAAGATATCGTCTATCATACTAATGAAAGTTGTTTGGGCATTCATCAAACCAAAGGGCATGACCAACCATTCGAAAAGACCATCTTTGGACTTGAAGGAAGTTTTCCATACTTCTGTCTTCTCTATTGTGACATGATGGTAGCCAGAATTCAGATCAATCTTACCGAAGTATTTATCCCCCTTGAACTGGTCAAGGAGATCGTTGATTCACGGAATCGGGTACCAGTCTTGACTGTGATTTTATTTAGGGCTCGATAATTGATGCAGAGTCACCAGGTCCCATATTTATTGTGAAAAATCACGATTGGGATCCCAAATGGTGATGAGTTGGGTCGGATTTACCCCTT
This sequence comes from Picea mariana, assembly GCA_032191745.1. Lineage (NCBI taxonomy): Eukaryota > Viridiplantae > Streptophyta > Pinopsida > Pinales > Pinaceae > Picea > Picea mariana. The sequence continues at coordinate 189,523 of JASDQU010241285.1, forward strand.
TAGAACATTTCTTGGATCTGACACTTGATATATTCATTTTCCAATAGAGAGTGGTGATAGACTAGCTGATTGGATTGCGGTGCACCGAGGGTTTGATCGATTGAGTGCTTGACTTGATAGTGTAGAGGTACCCCAGTGGGTGAGGAGAAGATGTTTTTGTATTCTTCCACGACCTTGTCCACTTTCTTCTGCTACGTGGAGAGATCAGTTGTGGAGGCCATGGATGTGGTTGCAACCTTTTTCTCACTTTGAGAGTGAATCACGAAGAATACAAACTTCTCAATCTGAGAAATGAACTTCCTGAATTGCTTGGCAAAGATCAAGGAAATGAAAGTAGGTGGGACTACCTCGGGTATCCTTTACAATCTCCTATCCAAAGTAATAATAAAATTATGAGGCCTAGACTCATATACAACATCACGTTTCCATAAATAAGGTTGGCCCTAAATAACATCACAAACTTTAAGGGGACCAACATCACACAATACCTCATATTTAAAGGGATTGATGTCGTAGGAAAGGTGTCATTGTTGGATGACGTGAAGATCACTTCCTTGGTGGAGCCATCCATTGGTGTATGGTTGTGGGTGAGGCGATTTCGGCAAAGCCAACCGCTTGACGACCTCCACTGAGATGAGGTTATTTTGGATACCACTATCAAAAATCAAGTGTAGTGGATTACCCTTTACCCACATATGTGAATGAAAGAGACGCTTTCCTTCCACTGGCTTATCAAGTTCACCGAGATGGATCTTGGTGGTAGAAACAATGGCACTTGGTTCTGTGTCAATAATATGACTCCCCTTTTCTGGTTAACTCTAAGTGGAAACACACATCTGATTAAGAGGCTTTCACCTCCGCCACCAATGACTACTTTGAGTGAAAATCAACTATGTTATGCCAGGGGCTCTTATGGAAGTCACACCACTTCTCGGTGTCTTTCTTTGTCTTTCCATTGTCCTTACTTGTTTGCATATTAGACTAGTTGTCTAGACGTTGTCCATATTTTATTTTCCCTTTGTTCTGTGGGTTGGGGCTGCCCTTTCCATGCTTCTACTGTGAGGGATTCCCATACCCAAATTGCCACTTCTTTTGTTTAAGCTCTTTCTCAATTTTGACAACATATCGATAGGTTGTACCAAAGGATGAGATTTCCATAAACTCCATTTATTTCTAGATGTATCTATGCATACCTCCATGGTACTTGAGCACTAGATGTCACTCAGAATCTTTGATACCCATCTTGGTACACAAGGTATGAAATACATTAGTGAACTCTGGCATTGTTTGGTCTCTTTCCTTCATTGGTGTGGTCCATCTTGTATATTAGTTGTCATAACTTCCAACAAGGTAGTATTGTTCCTTAATGGAATCCCTGAAGGAACCCCAAGTGGGTTAAATTGAAAATAATGTGAATCTCTCTATTTCCTTTTGCTCACAGAAAGTCTCCCACCAATATTTGACATGCGGGACGACCTTGAGGAGTGAAAATGTAATATTTTCTCCATCATAAAAGTTGTGGACAGAAAAATACCCTTCTACGGCATCCGCTTCTATTTGACCTTAAAATATAGGAATATCAAAATTGATTTGTACCTTGAAGGGGGAAGCATCTCCACTTGAGGTATATGTGTCACTTATCGACAGTTGTCGAAGGATTTGTGCAAATTTGTCCATCATCTCGTTTTTTTGTCCCTCAAGGGATTCCTCGAGAAATTTTTTGAAAGGATATCCTATCCTGTCGTATTTGTTTTTTCCCATCATGGAAGGCTTCTTGGGCGTGCGAGAGAAGTGGTCCTCAAGATAAACAAGCTCTAGACCCAACTCTCTATACCTTGACCTCGTCAGGGACATGCACTAAAAAATCGACAAGGAGCAGACTGCTCTAATACCACTGATCCAAATTTATGATTGGAACGAAATGAAAACATATATTTATAATATTAACATAGAGTGATAGTGAATAATAACAGCGATACAAAAAAAATTGACTTCTATTAAATAAGAAATATGTTGAAACCGTAAAATACAGACTCAAACAATCTTGCTAGAATGGTGGTAGCTTATCTCTGAGAAGAGATGTGATGGATACGCTCATTCACAAGAAGATGAGTACAATGAGGCTCTCAAATCCCTTTCACAATAATCATGAATTCCAAAACCCTATACATCCAAAAACCTAACCCTAGGAGATGAAGCGTCAAAAGTCATGTGGGCCCCGTTGGGATAAGTTGGTACATCAACTTCCTGGGGTTGTAAATTTTTCATACAATATTCGTTTTAGGTGCACGATAGCCCATTGGAAATGTCAATCCAATGACTACACATTATGCCATAAAAATATAACTCCTTTAAAATTTTGACTATGGAGAGCCCTAAAAATGTTGTTTAGGGCCTCAAAATAGCCCCAGAAGTTCAGGACTCGAGAAATAGGAAAAAATTGTCAAACTGAGAAATTGCCAAGATGAGCTAGTTGGAATAGGTGGGTTTCCACCGATATCCACCTAGATCAATCTTACCCTCTTAAGAAGAAATGGTATCCATTGTGTTGAGTTCCCAAATCAGATGAGAAAATTTCTGTTGAAATTGGCCCTATGTGAGCCACTTGACTTGGTGCAGGAGTTGCCCTGCTTTGACAACCTGATAAAGTTGGATCCTCTGCTGGCAAGTTCCCTTGACCTGTGTTTCCATGATTTGATCTGTTGATGCATGTTCCATGTAGTCAGGGTTGAGCTCTATTGGTGTCAACTATTCTGCTATCTCTGAGGTGTCTAATAATGGTGGAAAATATGGCCGAAGGAGGTCCACATTAAATACTAGATGTAAGCCAAGGAATGGGAAAATGTTGAGCTCAAAAGAATTATCACCCACAACCTTGGTGATGGTGTAAGGTCCATAGAGGAGTGGAGGAAGCTTCCGATGGGGCCCCGTAAGGCGTTCCTTCTACAAGTGCAACCAAACTTTATCTCCCACCTGAAACTTGTGTGGCACCCGGTGTTAATCATGGCATTGCTTGTACTTGGTATTGGACTTTTGTAAAATATCATGTACTTTTTGGTGTATGTGTTGGATGAACTCAATGAACCTGGTAGATTTTTTGACTTCATTTTGATCATGGAACGATTCTTCCAGGGTGGCCGCAAGGGGTAGTGCACATCCATGGGACCCAAAGGTTGAAATCCCAACCCCACCTGAAAGGGGTTGTGGTCGGTTGAGCTATGTAGGGATTTGTTGTAGCTATGATGAACATTAGGGAAGAATCTCATCCCATTTTTGGGGATGATTGTAATTGTACATGCATAGGATATGCATGATCATCCGGTTAAAGACCTCGGTTTTACCATCTGTCTGGGGATGGAAGGAAGTGGATTTGGTGAGCTTAGTGTTCAACAGTAACCAAAGGATTGACTAGAATGTGTTGAGGAACCTATTGTATCAATATGAGACGATGTTTTGTGGTGTCCTAAAATGTACCCAAACTTGTTCAAAGAAGATCTTGGCAGTGGCCTTTGCTGTGATGCTCTTCTTGCATGGGGCAAGAATCGCCAGTTTAGAAAAATGATCAACCACCACAAAAACACAGTGATCCAGGTGGATATTGGTGGCCACCCACATATTCCACTTGGACCCACACCATTGTTTCTTTCAGTTTTTTCAGTTTCCTTAATTGTAGCACAATTTACTATTTTTAGCAGTTCTTCGGGTCCTGAACTTCCGGAGCTGTTTTGAGGCCCTAAACGACGTTTTTTGGGCATGAATGCTCCGACGAGTATGAGTCCGTTCTGGACTCGATATTCGCTGACATGCGTAGGATATGCATGGTCATTCGGTTGAAGACCTCAGTTTTACCATTTGTCTGGGGATGGAAGGAAGTGGATTTGGTGAGCTTAGTGTTCAACAGTAACCAGAGGATTGACCAGAATGTGTTGAGGAACATATTGTATCGATATGAGACGATGTTTTGTGGTGTCCTAAAATGTACCCACACTCGTGCAAAGAAGATCTTTGCAGTGGCCTTTGTTGTGATGCTCTTCTTGCATGGGGCAAGAATCGCCAGTTTAGAAAAATGATCAACCACCACAAAAACACAGTCATTTCCCCACTTGGTTGATGGAAGGTCTGACATGTAGTACATCAAGATGGATTACCAGGGCCTTTCAGAAGTAAGAAGAGAGGTTTACATGCCTTGTTTCTTAATGGTCGGTTTTGCAATGGTGCAGGAAATGCGGGACCTGATATACTTGCTAACATCTTGTCAAAATTTCAACAAATAGAAATGTTGTTACAACACTACCACTGTCTTTTCGATGTCGAAGTTTCCTTCCACCCGCCTATAGTGGGATTCCCAAATCATCTTTTCTCGCTCGCTTGATGGAACACAAAGATGGCCTAGATGACACAACAACCCATCCTAAAGATGGAAATTAGTGACAGTTGTGTTTTCACCCAGCATTTGGTAGGTGGCAGAGAAGTCAAGACCTCTCTCATCGAGTTGGGGCCACCCAAAGGTCTCGTGGTTGTAGGAGTTTATCACTATGGTGAGTGCTACAACTGGAGGGAGACTGAGGCAATAAGTGACGCGGTTGGTGTTTCATTCCGTATACTTTATGTTGAGATGGAACTATTGCAAGTATGTGAACCACTTTTGATGGCAGTCATTTTGCAAATTTTCTTGTGTTTGCATGAACTATAGCGGCTTATGATTGTTGTGGATGAGTGTTTCCTTCCCAAAAATGTAATGTTACCATTGGAGGAAGGCCTTCACAATGGAGTACATTTATTTGTAGTAAGTATGGTACTTACAGACATCATCTGATAGTTTCTCACTATGATAGGCCACGAGGTGTCTGTGTTGAGTGAGAACTCTGCCCACAACATTGTTTGAAGCATATGTCTCGATCTCAAAGGGCTATTGCAAGTCGAGTACTGAAAGAATTGGGGTTGAGCACAAGCACTACTTCAAATCATATAATTCTTATTGTTGTGATAAAACCTACACAAAATTTTCCTTACCACCACCCATCGTTACTTGGATAAGGGCCCATGGAATATGGGAGAATCCCAACACGAACCTGCGATAGAAACTGGTAAGGCCTAAAAAGATCAGAACCTTAGTGAGTGTGGTTGGGGCTGGCCAGTCAAGAATGACTTGGATATTGGTGGGATCAACATGCACCCCATTCTCATCAAGAATGTAGCCTAGGTACTTGACCCTATCCATGTTGAAGGAGCATTTTTCCAAATTTGTGTATAGCTTGTGTTGTCGCAGAGTGTGCATAACCTATTGAATATGTTGCAAGTATTATGCCCAAGTCTTGTTGTAGATGAGGTTGTCATCTAGATACACCACCACAAAATAATTGGTGAAAGGATGCAAGATATCATCCATTATCCTCATGAAAGTTGTTGGGGAATTCGTCAAACCAAAGGGCATGACCAACCATTCAAAAAGACCTTCTTTGGTCTTGAAGGCATTTTTCCATACATCTCTCTGCTCTATTAGGACCTAATGGTAGCCAGAATTCAGTTCAATCTTACAGAATTATTTGGTCTCCTAAAGTTGGTCAAGGAGATCGTCCATTCGGGGAATCGAGTATCGGTTCCCGACTGTGATTTTATTTAGGACTCGATAATCGATGCATAGTTTCTAGCTCCCTTCTTTCTTCTAGACAAGCACGATTGGGCTCCCACATGGTGATGAGATGGGTCAAATGTGCCCCTTTTAGAGAATTTCTTGGATCTAATGCTTGATCTCCTCATTTTCCAACATAGAGCAGTGATAGACTAGACCATTGGGTAGTGGTGCGTCGTGGGTCAGATCAATTGAATGCTTGACCTGACAGTGTAGAGGTACCCCAGTGGGTCAGAAGAAGATGTCTTTGTATTCTTCCATGACCTTGTCCACTTTATTTTGCTACATGGAGAGATTGGTCGTGGAGGATAAGGATGTGGCTGCAACCTTTTCCTCACTTTGAGAGTGAATCATGAAGAAAAAAACTTTTTGGTCTGAGAGATGGCCTTTTGCATTGCTTGGAAGAGATCAAGAAAATGGCAATAGGTGGGACTACCTCAGGTATCCAGTACAATTTCCTGTACAAATTAATAATAACACTACGAGTCCTAGACTCATATATAGCATGACATTTCCATAAATAAAGTTGACCCAAAAGAACATCACAAACCTCAAGGGGAGAGACATCACACAATACCTCATATTTAAAAGGCTTGATTTCATAGGACAGACAACATTGTTGGCTAACACAAAGATTGTTTCCTTGGCGGAGCCATCCGATGGTGTATGGTTGTGGGTGTGGCATTGTCGGCAGGGCTAGCTGCTTGACAACCTCTGCTGAGATGAGATTCTTCTGGCTACTGCTATCAACGATGAAGTGCAGTGGAGTACCCTTTACACACATCTATGAATGAAAGAGACGCTTGCCTTCCTATGGCTCATCAAGTTCACTAGGATGGATCTTGGTGGTAGCAATAGTGGCACTGGGTTCCGCACAAATAATCCATCTCCTCTTTTCTGGTTATGATTATGAGTTAGAAACCGCATCTGATTTAGAGTCTTTCACCTTTGCCACCAATGACTTCTTCGAGCGAGAATCAGTAGTGTCATTCTAGGGGCTCTTATGGACATTTCACCACTTCCTAGTGTCTTTCTTCTTCTTTCCATTGTCCTTCTTTGTTTGAGGCTTAGACTGGTTGTCCTGAGGCTGCCCATCTTTGCTTATCCCTTTGTTTTCCTAGTTGGGGCTGCCCTTGCCCTACTTTTGATGTGAGGGGTTCCTAGACCCAAATTGTCGTATCTTTTGTTTAATATTCTACTCAATTTTGACAACATATTAATAGGTTGCGCCCAAGGATGAGATGTCCATAAAATCCATTTATGTTTGGATGTATCTATGCAGACCGTTGCGGTACTTGAGAACTAGATGTCACTTAGAATCTTTCGTACCCAACTTGGCGCACATGGTATGTAATACATTGGTGAACTCTGGAACTGTTTGGTCTCTTTCCTATCGCAGTGTGGTCCATCTTGTATTCAATTTGTCATAACTTCTAACAATGTATTATTATACCTTAATAACATCCCTGAAGGAACCCCAAGTGGGTGCAACTACAAATAATGTGGATCCCTTTATTCCCTTTTGTTCACATAAAGTATCCCACCAATATTTGACATGGGGGATGGCCTTGAGGAGCGCAATTGTAATCTTTTCTCTATCGAAAAAGTTGTGGAAATAAAAATACCCTTCTAGAATGTTTAACCATTTATCTATAATATCTGCATCTATTTGACCTTCAAATATAGGAATATCAAAATCGATTTGTACCTTGAAGGGGACGACCCCTCCGCTTGAGGTAGATGTGTTTCTTGTGGGCAACCATCGAAAGATTTGTGCAAAGTTGTCCATCATCTTGTTCCTCTGTCGTTCGAGGGCTTCCTTGAGCAATATTTTGAAAGGATCTCATGTGATGTCGTCTTTCTTTTCTCCTGCCATGGAAGGTTTCTTGGGCGTGCGAGAGAAGTTTTCCTCAAGAAAAACAAGCTCGAGATCCAACTCTCTATACCTTGACCTCATCAGGTACATGCACTAAAAAAGGACAAAGAGCAGAGTGCTTTGATACCACTAATCTAGATTTATGAGTGGAATGAAATGAAAACACAAATTTATAATATTAACACAGAGACACGGTGAATAATAACATAGATACATTAAAACTTGACTTATATTGAATAAGAAATATGTTGAAACTCTAAAATGCAGACTAAAACAAGCTTTCTAGAAAGGTGACAACTTATCTTTGAGAAGAGATGTGACGACTATGCTCATTCACAAGAATATGAGTACAATGAGGCTCTCAAAGCCTTTTTACAAAAAATATAAATGTCAAAACCCTAGACATCCAAAAACATAACCATAGGAGATGAAGCGTCAAAAGTCATGTGAGCCCCGTTGGGGTAAGTTGGTACATCAACTTCTCGGAGTCGTAACTTTTGCATACGATCTTTGCTTTAGGCGCACGATAGCCCATTGGAAAGGTCTATCTAAGGACTACACATTACACCGTCAAGCTCTAATTTTGTTTACAGTTTGACTATGGAGAGCCCTAAAAACGTTGTTTAGGGCCTCAAAACGACCTCGAAATTTTAGGACACGAAAACTAAAAAAAAACTATCAAACTGAAAAACTGTAGATGAACCAGTTA
>JASDQU010241285.1:214823-227518 GCA_032191745.1 Picea mariana
TATGTTAAGTAACATATGGAAAGGCACTGAAAATCACTGAGGTCTACAACTTGAGATCACCACGTCAATTTAAAAAAATAAAATAAAAGAGGAATCTGGCTCGAAGGTTTCCAAAAGTGTGATTCAAGATAAGGCATGGCGCTATGTAAAAATTAATTTGCCATGCATAAAATCCACGTAAGATGCACCAAATTATCAGTTCATTGGATGAGGTTTTGTACAGTTATGATAACTCAAGATTGTGTGGCATAATTCTATGGATATGAAGCCATTGAATCTTTAATACACTAGATTATTGCTCTATTGCATCACTGTGTCACATGGCATAGTGAAATGTCTCCAGTTCACAAAATTTATGCCGCTAAATTGTAAGGTTTAGATATCCAAGAAATCATGCTGCAAAGAAAAGATTATAATCAAAATCGCTCTGATTGTAGAGAAACAATAGTATCATGATTCACCAGAATAAAATGCCACGAGTTCACTTGAATATATGTAGCAAACCCTAATTTGCCATGTAATTTGCTACAGAAAAGGTGTTCTGGATCTGAAATTCAAAGTTTTGAAATCACCATCTGTCAAAATATCCACATTTGAGCCCAAAGTCGTTGAAAAGAAACTCAAACCTACCATGATTTCATTTCTAGAATTGTGTGATCATGGTTAATCACTAGTAAGAAGCCACCAATTCATAAAAAAATTATCCCTACTATGCCACTGCGATAGAATTTCAAAATTATGTTTCACATTCTATCATAAAATTGCTACAAGTTAGTGGGAATAATTATCATGGAACGTTTTGTGACGACTCTCTCTCTCCAACAATTTTGAGCTCGACATAGAAATTACATGAAGAAAGGTGGTTCATGGATGCTAAACCAAAGTTTGATTATGAGATAAAAGTTATTTTACTACTTTGACTTTCAGATTTTTACATTTAAAAAAAAATGTTTGTTTTTATGATTATGCAAGAGCACATGAATTTAATGAAGCCACTGAATCAAATGTAAAAGGAGAACTTTAAGCTTCTTGCAGATTTTTACTTAATTGGATTAAGTGGTGTTGTGTTTTTTCACTTATTTTAGTTGTGTTATTAGATGTTAGGTTTTACTTTAAACTAAATGTAGTTTTAGTTTTATTTTCAATTTTAAATCTTTACTTTAATCTTATAGTTTTCAGTTTGTTTAGTTTAGATCAATACTTTTAAATTAGTCTAATTTTAATTATACTTAGTTCTAACCTAATTTTATTGTATATTTTAATTAAGTTTTTAGATTTAATTTTTTTACTATTTAAATTTAGTTAAATTCAGGTTAGTTTTGTTTATTTTAGTTTAAATTTGTTTAGATAATATTTTAAGTTTAAGTCTTTGAGTTTTAATTCAAGTATATTTTAGTTTTATCCTTTTATTTTTAGTTCAATTAAATTTAATTGTTTTTAGGTTTAGTTAATATTTAAATCTAATATAGTACCTTTGTATTAAAAGGTATTTACACTTTATTAAGGCAGGGACTAGCTACTACGTGGCTGTCTCACCAGTTCAATTATAACTCACAATAATGATAATAAGTGGATTAATTAACTCACACTAATGATAAGTGGATGATGTGCACATGATGACTATATGAAAACTATGACCTAGTGTAAGTTGGATGAAAATTCAAGTGGTTGTTGATGTAGCCATTAGCTTTAATGATTTATTATTATATTTCATAAAAAAACCTGTATTCAAAATTCTAAGAAGATATGATAAAATGATTTTCCCATATAATTTTTATTTTGTTAGCCAAATTTATATTTGTAAGCATAACTCCTATTTTTTTTTTAGTATGGATGTTGTTTACATTTTTTGACATTTTTCTTGTTTTAACACATAGAATATGGCTTCATAGTTGCACTGGCAAGGATTTGTTTCTTAATATGAATAGGATGTGGATTTTATTTCCCTACCATGGATGGGTTGTGCATTTACATTTAAGTGAATATGCTTATAAAAAAATGACACTTTATAAATTTGGGTAAAATGTACATTAAAAGATACTCAAAATGTTTATCCTTCATCAAATTTTCACTTGACATGCAATGTAAATTTGAAATTCTAGGCTTGGTTTTAATGTAGTATGTCATTTACTAGATTCCAATTTTCTCTTCCAGTTTTAGAACATACAAGTTCATGTATAATTAACTTTACTCTTGTGAGGAATAAATGTGAAACAATTTTTTTTGACATCCATTAAATGCTTTAAATTGTCCCATTTCTGTTAAGGGTGGTTTTTTCAATGAACCAAAATTGCACCTTTTTTCCATTCATATTTTTTAAAATCCAACCAAATCACCTTAAAATGGGCCAAAACCCTTAAAAAAGTACCATAATCAAAATTCCAAACATAAATATAAAACTCTAACTTTCTACATAGCTCCTACTAAATTTAGGAACAATTTTTAATTTTTATCAAGTATGAAAAACACTCAAAGTTACCCTCCCATAAAAATAAATATAGGAGATATAAGTAGAGTGTTTTATACAGCTGAAGGGTTTACATGTGTTATAATAAATTTATTAATTTAAAATAAATATTTAACCAAATTTAAATAACTACAAATTAAAAAATATAAATATAAAAATATTAATATTTACGATATTTTTTAAATAAACAATAATAATTAATTTTTTTTTATAAAATGTTCTTATAAACCAACTAACCAATGAGTTATTTCCTAAGACATTAATGATATCCTTGAAAATTGTCGATCCCTAGGGACTTGGGTTCCTCACTCGGCCTGTTTCTCTTCCCTAAAGGGAAGACTTGTAGTGCATAAGGAAGCTCGCATACACCCAACACTAAACATGGGACTGGACTAGTTTCGGTTCCATATATATATATATATAAAAGGCACTCCTTTCTTTCCATTGAGTGAGAAGGAAAAATGGTGTTTTCCATTGTTATTGAGTGAGAAGGAAGAATGATGTTTATTGTTGTAAGGCGGATGGTGGAAAAAGTAAAACTGTTAAAACAAGTAACGAGTAATAAGGTTGTTAAAACCAACAAATTTAATAGATTTTTTGTTTATGAAATTGTTGTAATCTAGATTTTTTTTAATTTAATGATAAAAATGTTCACAAACTTATAATAATTTTTGGTAAAATATTTTTTATAGATTTTATTTTTATTTTTATAGATTTGTGGTGCTTTTGAAAGAAATTTTATTCTAAATAGAGTTTAACATGATGGATTGGAGTGATGATAGGGGAAACCGTAGGACCTAATGTCTAGGTCTTTGATGTCAATGGTATGCCTAATCCCAAGGGGAACAAGAGATTTGAACTTAGAGATCCAAGGGGAACAAGAGATTTGAACTTAGAGACCCAAGGGGAAAAAGAGATTTGAACTTAGAGACCGTAGGAATTAATGTCTTGGTCGACCTTGATGTCAATGGTATGCCTAATCCCAAGGGGAACAAGAGATTTGAACTTATGACCTCCTTCGATGGAGCTCTAGGGATAGCTTCACATTTGGCTCAGAATCACATGAGCTAACCCTTGAGGCTCTTTGTATCCCAAATTTTATTAAATACATTATTTTTTTATCATCCATGATAATCATATATATTTTTGCACATATATAACACAATAAAATAAATATATTATTCTATTTTAATATATAAATGCATATAAACACTTAAAAATAAAAACATTGCTTTGCATCTATTTTAATTGTATTTCAATGATATCTTCTCATTGTGACACTAACTAATGGAGCTCACAATCTTGAGCTTTTGAAAATAATAAAAAAACTTAAACGAAAACTCTCAATGAAATATTAAGAAAGTTTCATGCATATTTTTATCATTCTGTTTTACTATATATTCCTAAGTTGATCCTAATTGTAGATTTGAGTCACTTGACAACTCAGTGACAAAGTTAATCATCGACAATGTGGTTGGGCCTTCCAATAACCTGAATCTACAACTGAGTTAAAAAAAGGGTCACTGTAGATTATGATGGAGAGCTTAAAGATTTTTAATTGAGTCATCCATTTGAGCATCTACTGCTCAAAATTTACTCGAGAAGCATGTTCTTCATATTAGTGATAGTGGCACACCAAATAATGCCTACACTAGACCAATACCGAAAGGAAGCCATATGGACATCAGGGAGAGGAGCCGCACCTTCCAAGGTTTGAGGCACTTTCCATATCCCTAGCCTTCAGATCGGTATTGGAGCACAATAATCCCGCTTTCAAGTTCCAACACCTTATCCATGTCAGTGACTTCATATTCAATCCCCAACTTCTAATTTGACACATCTAGTGTTGGGTAGTGGAAGCATAAACTCAACAAGATTCAATGGAGAAGAAATAAAAACAAAAACATTCAATCACACAATGAATACAACGATTTAAATGGTAAAACCATTTAAAGGGAAACATCCACGAGGCAATGATAATCGATATTCTTATTGATCAAGGGAGAATTACAACATCCAAACACAGGCTTGCAAACCTCACACACTCATCCCACACTATGCCTTTGCCTCTACATGAATCCATAGATATATAACATCTATCACACAATTATGCAAACTGATCACAAACTGATCAAACAGTTACAACTATCCATATTTTATTTTTAGTTGATTTGGTTTAGCTAACTGCAGAATTGTAAGAGTCAAGAAATACAACCATATACTAAAAATCATGGGAAATTAGTTGACACATTTCAACAATCTCTGCCTTGACAACAATTTACTTGATATATCATGCCCAAATTTATTAATCACCTTTCTTTCAATCCAAGAGAAGCCAAACACCATCACATCTATGCAACTTCTCTAAAAGAACTCGTTACAAACATGTCTACATGATTTGCTCCAGTATGGACTATTGTGTCTCCATCAGTAAATTGTCAAGTACAAAATGATGTGTTGTCCAATTTTGACACGCTAGACTATTAGTCAAATGCACAACGCTTTGACCATCAAAGAACACCTTATCCTGTACTTGTCCAAACTTACCCAATCGATCCTTTCATTCATATGAGACATAACCTAAGGTAGGTATCTTATTTTCCAAGTCTTATGAATTAACATAACCATAGACTAAATTGTGCAACCAATATATGTGATACTTGTGAATATGTTCTTCTAAGATACTAAAGAACTCAATTCCATGTTTTTCACTTGGTTTTTCCATGTCTCCATTGACAACACCAACTGCATGTGAAATACTTAAACATTCCCATTGCAATCATCAACACTCATTTGCATGTTCTTCACCTAGTTTTTCCATGTGTCTACTGAAAACACCAATTTCATCACATGCATTAAACTTCCAACTAACATACAATACACGACACATATAGCCCTTTTCTTCTTCATTAGTTAGGACATAAACTTGAAGAAAAATTACAATGGAAATCCAAATGGATTGTATCGATTTCACATTAGTCACACTGAATTTCATGAGTATCTTCACCACATAATTTTGTTGTGATAACCAAACTTACCATATTTTCTATCTTTGTGTGTTTCGATGCCCAAGATTTGTTTTAGTGCTCCTAGATCCTTCATATCAATTGTCATAACCAACTGAGCCAACCTGTTGATTTGAAACATGCATGTGCTTGCAACAAGCATACAATTTAACAACAAGATAATAAATATACCATAAACTCAATGGTTATACCCACTTCTTGTAAAATATGGCTCACCATGAATAAATCAAACATCTTGTACCATTTCTTGGTTACCTTAGGCCATACAATGATTCCTCAGTTTGCAAACAAAACTTTTGTTGTGATCCTGAACTTACCTTTATGGTTGTTCCATATACATCTCCTTATCCAAAAGCTCCATGTGAAACAATTTTAACATCTAGTTGTGCTAACTAAAGATCAACTAATGCAACTAGTGCTAACACAACATGAATAGAAACAAGTTTTTAACAACTGGTGAGATTCTTTCATGTAATTCAATACCTTCCAAATACCCTTATATGACCAGTCATGCTTTGAACCTTTCATGTTTTACTATGTTTTATTTTATAAAAGAAGATTCATCAAACAATGCATATATGTCCATGATGATTCTGTGGGCACTAGGATCCCAAAATCTGCATCCCTTAACATCATCACCATATCAAAGATCTACCTGTTTGATCTGGGTCCTATTTAGAATGATGATAAAAAACATAAGCATCACAACCAAATAATTTCACATTTGAGTAATCACCAGATGAGATGTCCATACCTCTTCTAGAATTTTCCAATCTTTTGCAACTAATGGTGACCAATTTACCAGATAGCACAATGACGTTTTCTCACAACTATTGCTACAACTTAGCATTACTGAACATGCCCTTTCGATCCTAGGTTCCTTGCAATAATTTCCAAGTTCTATGGATATAAACCTACCTTCATCATATATTCTCAAACACTTGATTGACTTGCCAATATTCATTTCTAAACACATCATTCTTTCCACAGACCCACCTTTCTAACCTAGACACATTGCTCCACCTTGAATATTGCATTTGAAAAACCTTAACCAAATCTGGCTAAGTCGACCCAAGTGAAGCTTTTCCGCTCACTTCCTGGGACTTTACAATGGAGTCTCAGTGCTCCAGCTTAACATGAACATTCGCTTGACCCAATCCAGTCAAGCCGACCAAGTAAGCTTTCATTAGGACCGTTTACAATGGAGTTCACCAAGCCTTTTATAGGCTTCATTACATGTAATCCATGGACACAATACCACGGGATACCCAAAAATCATGGACCCAAAAAACCATGTTCTTTGAGCTAAAAAAATAGATTTATCTCATTAACTATTTCACCGAGTCAAGGCTAATCCAACATACATGCCCCACCACATATTCAATCTACTTAAATGTGTGTCTATAATTTTCATAGGTGACTTGTTGTTTCCTCCTCTCCAGGAATGTTAAACGAAACTTCATCTACCAAACACAAACAAATGGTACTGGGGGTTCTTGCATCCATATCCTTTCAGTCATCGTATGTCATACTTACCGGTTTCTTCGTCTTTCTCATCAACATCTTTTGCAATCCTTTTGTACGGGCACATACCACATTTTAAGCTTCTATAATTGAAAATTATTTTTACCTTTATCCCCTCAAATTTTGAATTCTCTACTATCACTATTAACACAAACTGCCCCAAAAAACCATAGTTTATAAAAAATCAAACTTTTTAATATGAAGAAATATTCTTATATATTTCACTATTGAATAAAAAAAAATTAATCCAATCAAAATTTAAAATATATATCTTAAAACCTTTTAAAAACATCTACCTTTTAAAACTCCACCCATTTATATTTAAATGTTATCTTTAATAAAATCGATCCCTGTTATACCTCGTTTCATGTGCATAAGCATACAACGACTTTCCACAACGGTCGACTTGCCACAGATATCGCTCCTCTTCAATGAGCTACCGGCGATAGGCCACCAAATATCGCGCCCTCTACGACCAAACTCTTCCAGCGTGTGACACAAGGATCATTGCGTGTAGATTCAATTGAAACTTGTACGACCAAACTCTTCCAGCGTGTGACTTGTCAATAGAAACTTGTCCTTGCAGCAGTCGCTCACTTATGCAATGGTTTCGTCACCTAAAGCTCTAATACTACTACTTGTTGGCCAGGGAAGCATAAACTTAATAAGATTCAATGACATAAAACCAACAACAATCAATCATATAATAAACACAACCACAACCATTTAAGTAGTAAATTTAATAATAAAAAAAAACATCCACATATATATATATATATAGTTTTTTTATAAGGGAGAATTACAACACCTAACATGGTTGCAAACTTCACACACTCCTTCCACACTTGACCTTTACCTCTACAAACATGCATAAATATATAGCATTTATCACACAGTTATACAAACATGCATAGATATATAGAGTTTATCACACAGTTACACAAATTGACCAAACCCTTACAACAATTACACAGTTAGATATATAACATTTATCCATATTTTATTTTTATCTGATCAAACAATTACACCTATCCATATTTTATTTTTATCTGATTTAGCTCAGCTAACCAAATAATTCTACTAGTGAAAAAAATCTGTTCATATCTCAAAAATCATGAAAAAATAATTTACAGAATCACATGGACATGGAGGTGAATAAGGGACAGCCCATAGTGCTAAACAATCACCAAAGTCATTCTTTTAGAAGACCTGCTTTTTTCCTCATTTTTCTCCATGGAAGTACATAACATAATCAGTTAATCGGGGCCTTCTTTAGATGTAGTTAACAACATTTAACTAGTTTAAACAACAAATTATCTAATTAAAATATTTTAATTAACAATTTTCTTTGAAGGTGTCAAAAGTAAGAGTTATAAATTTCAAGAAGTTGAAATGTTCTATTTTATAATTGCATTGGGAATTGAAACGGTGTGAAAATGGAATGTTCTATTTTGACTTGCTCTCTCTTGGATCTATCTCCACCCGTGTCATAGATATTTTAGTACAAATCTCAAGGATTGGTTAGAGAAGTTAGGATATTACTCATGTATCAGTGATTGGATTTGAAGACAATTCTACTAATGCAAGCCCACTCACAATGTCCATCTTATCGATTCACTAAATAATTTCCATTGGCCTACTTGAAAACTTGCTTTCCAATCATGTAAAAAAAATGCAAAGAGATACAAAAGAAAATATCTAGACATTCCATATCTAGACACTCATGAGTATAATTCTCATCCCAAGCACAAGGCACTGCATGTAGCACAATATAAAGAAATGCCAAGTAGTAAAAGCCACAAATAACTTTGAGAAAATCTTAGACAATGAAATTCTTTGAAGTGAGGGAAAGATATAGAACATTTTTTTTTTGGCATTTATGAGAAGTGAAAGTTTAAGATTAAAATGACATTTTTAATCATTTGATATAGCATGAAGTGAGATGAGGTAATTAAAGATTTTTCCATGGAAATAAAAATAATTATGCTCCAAATTCAAAAATATATTTTTGTTTACATTAATCTTAGTTCAGTTTATGTAAAATTGAAGCATTTCTCACCATTTAATAAGTCCTGTGATTATGATGTGAACCAGGATGATTGATTCATGTTTCACTTGAAATTTATTTCTTTTTATAATAAAATTAATTTTTCAATTTAACAGTGAAACAAATAATAATAAATAATTAAAATTCAAAAATATATATATTCAATTGACAAGAACACTTAACAAAATAAAAAAGTTTTCAAAATAACAAAGCTTTGATATTCTGAAAAATTTAACTAAAATTTCATATTAAATTATGAATAGCTAAACCAGGGTTTTCAAGGCAAAGAAATCGACCACTCGACCTATACTGTGTCAGGAAGCTGGAGAAAAGATTAAAACAATGCCAGCATAGAAGTGATTTATCATGTTGTAGATTTATAGCACCATCCTAATGAATGAATGATAAGTGATTGATTGGTGAAATTATCATTTTGTTTTGTTATTTAAATTATATTTTTGAATATATAAATATCCTCAAAAATTATAAAAACATTCTAATTATAGATTTAAATTCTAACAATTTTTGATTAAATTTAAGAAAAAATAACAGTAAAAACACCAAAATATCTAACGTTTAAACTATTTCCATTTATTCCCATTAATGAAACAAGTTTTGTTTACATAAAACCTTCTACGCTGGAACTCACATAAAACCTTGTTTACATAAAGCCTTCTACGCTGGAACTCACAAATTTTGTTTACATAAAACCTTCTACGCTGGAACAAATTTCTCAACATTCACCAATGGAACTCACATCCTTCAGCTTTCTAGAGTTCCATCTCGCCCATTCGACCAAATACTGTCGTTCGGCTTTGACGTCCACGGGTTTCCTCCCGCATGCCACCTCCAAGAGGAGAACGCCGAAGCTGAACACCTCTGAGCTGGGCGTAGCCTTCCCCGTTCACGTCAGCTCCGGCGCTATGTACCCCACTATTCCCATAACGCAAGTCGTCTCCGGGTTATTGCTGTGCTCATACAGCCGGGCGAGCTCGGCGTAGCCTTCCCCGTCCGCGTCAGCTCCGGCGCTATGTAGCGAGAAGACAACCAGAGCGGCCATTGTAACTCCGGCTATGAACCCCACCCTCGGACGGGGTAGAAGCGAGATTTGTTAGCAATGACAAACGATGGTAGAAGCGAGATGTCGAGTGGGGCTGCCGTGCCTTCAGTGGTAAAGTTCCACGCCACTGAAAACCCAACGAACATCTTCTCTTGCAGAATGCTGCGTAGATCGATTTTGAGAGATATCAGGGGCCTCTGGGGTCTCTGCAACCCGGCTGGCATGACGCTAACATTGAGGCGGCTTTGAGAAGAATCGTAATCTATCCAGCCTGTATGTTCCGTCCGCTCTTGAGTCTCAATCCCTGGAAATCATCCCCGGTCCAATAGCCGGCAGTTTCGGCGTGGATGTCCACGCCCACATGGTTGGCATCGGGGTTATTGAATTCCACACTCAGGATCGTATCGAACTCGACTGCGAACAAGTGATTATGTAGGGCGTGACAATGAAGGCCATTCCGTGCCCGCCTGGTTCAGAGCGGGGTGGGACAATACTGAAAACGAAGGTAGTGCTAAAGGAGGAAAGGGTGTCGTTGCTTTTCATCTGCACAGGAATCGAATAGAACGCCCGGCCGAGCATAATACGCGTGGGAGCGGATGAGTGAGGCAGGAAAAACTGGTATGATCAGGCAGATGAAGGCTATAAAAGTGAGGCCGCCGAGACAGGGTGTTAGAAAAACAGGAAAGACACACTTTCTTCTCCAGTAATCCATCTATTTTTATTTTACTTGTTCACTACATATCATGAACAGGCCATTATATATATATATGATGGACACACCATCAACGCTTAAGTATATCAAGTGATCAACAAAGGAGGGAGAAATCCCACCACACACTAAGAAAAATTGAATATACCATGCAACTAAAATTCAACAACGATATTCAAGATTTTAATACTCTTAAGACATAAATGATATATTCCAGATTTGAATAGCCTTAAAACATAAATGATATCAATACATGATTGACACACCATTAGCGCCTAAGTATATCAAGTGATCAACAACAGAGGGAGAAAGCCCACCACACACTAAGAAAAATTGAATATACCATGCAACTAACATTCAACAAGGATATTCAAGATTTTAATACTCTGAAGACATAAATGATATATTCTAGATTTGAATAGTCTTAAAACATACATGATATCAATATCAATGATGTGGGAGAAAATTCTATAACAAATTGTAAAGAATATTTCATTTAATTTACTTGTAAATTAGTATTAAAGGAAATTAGTGGACTTAATGATTAATAACATGTGTTTCCTCATAAAATATCACAAGTTCAAATCCATAGGGGTAGGTATATTCTATCATAATTTACCATATTCTATTATAGTCAACCATAGTAGCCAGGGAGTTAATGGATTAATGGATCAATAATTAGAGAGTGTGTTGGTTAGTGGTGAGAGTGTTAATAGATTAGTGATTGAGGTTATTTTGGGTTATTGATTTAAGGGCTAATGGATAAAAGTGAGGCCGCCGACATAGGGTGTTAGAAAAACAGGGAAGACACACTTTCTTCTCCAGTAATCCATCTATTTTTATTTTACTTGTTCACTACATATCATGAACATACCATTATATATATATATATATATATATATATATATATGATGGACACACAATCAACGCTTAAGTATATCAAGTGATCAACAATGAAGGGAGAAAGCCCACCACACACTAAGAGAAATTGAATATACCATGCAACTAACATTCAACAACGATATTCAAGATTTTAATACTCTTAAGACATAAATGATATATTCCAGATTTGAATAGTCTTAAAACATAAATGATATCAATATATGATTGACACACCTTCAGCGCCTAAGTATATCAAGTGATCAACAACGGAGGGAGAAAGCGCACCACACTTTATAAAAAATTGAATATACCATGCAACTAACATTCAACAACGATATTCAAGATTTTAATACTCTTAAGACATAGATGATATATTCTAGATTTGAATAGTCTTAAAACATAAATGATATCAATATATGACTGACACACCATCAACGCCTAAGTATATCAAGTGATCAACAACGGAGGGAGAAAGCCCACCACACACACTAAGAAAAATTGAATATACCATGCAACTAAAATTCAACAACGATATTCAAGATTTTAATACTCTTAAGACATAAATGATATATTCCAGATTTGAATAGTCTTAAAACATAAATGATATCAATATATGAATGACACACCATCAACGCCTAAGTATATCAAGTGATCAACAACAGAGGGAGAAAGCCCACCACACACTAAGAAAAATTGAATATACCATGCAACTAACATTCAACAAGGATATTCAAGATTTTAATACTCTGAAGACATAAATGATATATTCCAGATTTGAATAGTCTTAAAACATACATGATATCAATATCAATGATGTGGGAGAAAATTATATAACAAATTGTAAAGAATATTTCATTTAATTTACTTGTAAATTAGTATTAAAGGAAATTAGTGGACTTAATGATTAATAACATGTGTTTCCTCATAAAAGATCACAAGTTCAAATCCATAGGGGTAGGTATATTCTATCATAATTTACC
>JASDQU010241285.1:231831-244579 GCA_032191745.1 Picea mariana
TCTGAATATACAAAATGAAAAATAATTCTCTTTACATGTGAAGGGAAAAGAATGAAAGAGGTAATAAAGAACAACAACAGTTCATGAAGCAAACCAATGAACTGATACCTAGATTTTGATTTGAGCCTCTTCATCTTTTATCAACAGGATCCTCCCCAGTGGAGTCTTTAAACGTGGAGTCGCCAGATAGATGCTTACAACCAATATAATGCTCAGCCTTTGTCTATCGTCAAAAGATGAAACTATGTCGTCTCCTAGGGAAGCTTGCTTCATTCTCCGTTCCCCGGCAACGACGCCAATTTGTTATCACTCCAAGAAACTCCTTAGGGTTTTAGACTAAGGATGCTTGGTAACTTAATAAATCATGAATAATGAAAGTGTGGATCAATGGGATAATAGAGAGTAGCTAATGGGAAGATAACTCACAATGCAATCGAATGAAACAATGCTTTTAGGAATCAATGACCAGACAGAGTAATATCATAAGGTATGGAGAAAACTGATCTAGATAATCAAGTACAACAATGTGTAGGATCATACAAGCCAACAAGAATTCCTTTAATTCAATTTCATGAGCTTAATAAGAAGATAACAGTTCTTAGAAGCTGAGCTAAACTGAAATAAAGTACAGAACATGGAATAGATGAAGAAATCTGTCATTAACAACAAAAGAAGTATGTCTTTCTGTATTGAAAAATAAGTGTCTTAGTACAATAGCAAAAGAGTATCCAAAATTGAACCCCTTAGTGCTCCAAATGTCTCTGGCTTTATAGCCTTACAAGATGAAATCTAGATCCTTGAAAGATGGATCAGATTTACTAAAAATAGTCAAATCAAAACAGATACAACAAGTGTAGGATGGGATCCTATAAAAATGGATCTAGAATGGAAAATCAAAACAAAATAGGAAATGTCCTATTTAGTGATCTCTAAAAATAGTAGATTGTTGATGAAGTGCAATTTTAGCCTCCCAAGGTTGTTTGATTTGGTCCTTCAAAGATAAAATTCGAATTGGGTGATGTGTCATTTGATCCCTATCATTTTTCCCTTGAAAATGACCAAATCTAGTCAAAAAATTCCCTTTTGACTTTCATCTCCAAGAATGGCCTTCAGATTTTGATTTGATAATTCATAACCAGCTTATTGAAGAAGATTTCAAACCATTCAAACCCAAAAAATCCTGATCTGGATGAAAATTTGGCTATTCTGGCCATGACAGGTTTTCACCAGCTAATTTACCCAAAAATCTACTCCTTAGCTGGTGAAAGGTGGAGCTTTCACCAACTAACTAGTTATAATTCTTCCTTCTGTGCTGGTGAAAGCGTAGATTTTTTCAAAATCAAATTTCTCAGTCATGGAGAGTCCGTTTTGCGTGCTTAAATAGTCGATTGACATCTACAAATCCTAAGATTTCCAATGGTGCTTTCAAATTTGCATTTGGATTCTGGGGAGCTAGTCAAATATTCTCTACAAGATTAGGCATCATTCTTTCAAAAATGCTAGTGCATTTTTGATCGCTAACATAGTCCATAGGGGGGTTTTGGGGAAGGCTATAGGGTTTAGGGGATATGTTTTGGGTGCTTAATTGGTTTTATTAACTTTTTTGAGTTTTTGCAAGTCTGTTGAGTCTTCAAGGGATTTTGGTCACTTGTTGGTGCCATACCAGTTCTCCCTGCCTTGTTAGTCAGTCAGTTTGTTTTCTTTTTTGAGAAGTTGTAGAGGTGTACGCGGCCTGTAGTGGGTTTTCACACGTACATACGCGCCTTGCTCTATATACATCCCATGTACATACACAGGTTGCTTAAGTTTCAGTAGCGTGCCTATGTCAAGAATTTTTTTCTTTGCGAGGAAGTCAACCTCTTCCCTAATTGAAGTAATACTTCTCAGGGTTTCTTGATTAAGTATAGTGTATCTTTTGTTACAGTTGTAGCCTAGGTTTGACGTCAGTTTGCTTATATTTTTAAATATTTCTTGTGTTTTCTTTTAAAGGGTTTTAGACGATTCTCTGAGTCTTTTGATCAACCTATTTGGTGTTTTTAGTGACTCCCTACGATCCGCAGTGGGCCAGAAGTCAGTTTTTGGTCTTGTCTTGTTTTTTACTTTTTCCCCTTTCACTTTCTTTAAAGAAAAAGAGAAAGAATTTATTTCAAGTTTCTTGTTTGAAGCATAAACAAAAATAGAAAAAGATTTCATTTCCTAGTTTGGTTAAGTAGTTGGGTTGATTATTTTGCTTGTTAGGAAAAAGAGTTATTTTCTTAAGTTCTTTACTGATTGCTTAGAAAATTAAGTAGCTCGTAGTCGAGCGAAATTTTGTTTTTGGTTTTCCTTTAAAATATCTTAGAAAAAGGTAGTTATGAAAAGTTGGTTAAAGAGTTAGTTGCAAATTTTTATTCATCTATTTTTCTTTCAGTTCGTTCATTTCTCCTTCGTCTCTCAAAACACACCACTAGTTTCATTACCGTTTCCTTGACTTAATACAAACCACTTAAAATTAGTGCTAATTTAAAATCAACTAGACTTTATGTTTGTAGGGTCAATCAACTAGTCTAGGCTAGAGCCTTGATTTAGGTTGGAGAGGAAATTCTTCAAGGATTACAAACAAACATTGAAGTCAGTTCTAGGGAGTGTAAAAAGTCCATTAAATGTGAAATTTATTCGGGACCCCCCTCTAACACAGGGGATAAACATGAGGTCGCGTGCAGAAAGGTAGTGGAGATAACCCTTCTAAAGCCAGAGAAAGTGTAGCGGGGAAGACATATTGAGGACTTGTCGTGGGATACTATCGTTTGCATTTGCCTACGGATCTTCGTGGATATCAAATCCATTCAAGGTCCTCAGTTGTCTTCCAGAACACTTGATTTCAATACGCTCGATAGGTTTCGGGCTTGTTACCCTACTCATTGCGGTCCACCCTGTTAACATTTTGTAATTTCCCAGGTTGAGGAGAAAATCGGCAGGGGTAACCACAAAACCGCTTGGATTCAAGGATCTATCCCTGCAAGAGTTAGAGAGGGATCTCTTTGTATTCTATAACTTTGTTGGAAATGGATATTAGGCTAGTTATGAGGATAGAAAGTTTGTTTTTGATTTTTTGGGTTGGGACAACAGAAGAGGACCATTGGGCAAAATGGAGTCAAGAGGTTAAGATGATTAGATGACTGAATAACAGAGACAAACTATAACCAAGAAAGGTAATCATGTCACTGGATCCTTTGATTTTGTGATATGGAAAGGAATAGTAGGTTAGGGTTCAATCCAAATGCAGAGCAAAGATTATCCAAATTCTACGTTCAAACTTGGAAGAAAACATAAATATTGCATAAAGCTTGAACATGGTATTTGAAACAAATCTTGAACATAATATTCTTATAAACAATAAGAAAATAAAACAATATATGAAACAAGAGAATGGAAAATTACGTCAATAAGCACTTCACCACATGATCGTGACACAAGAATCTGGAAACAAAATGTCTTGATATTCATCCAAAAAGTCAGTTACAGCCTACTGAACATCTTTACAGTAGATGATAATCTTTCCATACCATCCTTCCCTTCAGGTCCAACCCTTTTCTTGAATATCTTGGGTCTACATATAGATACAAAACAAATTTCCCCATATGAGGGGTCAAATTCTTCATGATAGGAGAAACTCACAAGAAAATCTCCAACTAAACTAAAGACTAGGAAGTCAAAAACTATTTTCCCCTTTTTACTCTAACTGTTTGACTGACTTTAATGACCCTTTAATTACATTCAAATATTCAAAGTTCATATACATTTGATTACATCATCTAGATACCTCATAAGGTCAACCACATCTTTTTAGTTCGAATTGGATCAAGGAAATTGAAAATTTATCCTACTGGTAAAATTTCCTGGTAAAAACACAACGAATTTTGCAGAAACGTAGCGTGATCTTTGAGGGTACTTTTGGAGGCCTTCCCTTGATACTTTTTAAAAAAGGATGAGTGTTATGGATATCTGAGGATGTCTAATATCCTCCTGAACCATTAAACAAGAAAAATAGCCACTCCAAGACATCAAAAACCAAATTTTCCACAACTGGTCTAGAAGCACAACGCCTTGGTGAAAATAGGGGCAGAAAGCAAATTTTCGCCACATTTTTGAATTTTTGATACAAAATTCATACAGACCTGGCCCACCAGTGACATATTTTAGATTTAAACTTCATAATATATTCATCCATGCTGATAAAAGTGAATTTAGATCCTCCAAGAAAAAGCGTAGTGTGGGGTTGCTGTGCTTCTATACATGCATGAAATTGTCAATTTTTCTGTGTTTTCTGCAAGAATAAGGCTCAAATATGTAGATATATCTCTCTAACCATAAAAAAATTTACACAATTGAGAGAGTTTTTTGTGATTGGGTATGTTTGGAATAAAAACCTCCCCTAGTTGTCAAAAATAATTTCTCATTTGTTCACACTTCAATTTTTAATTTGGTCTCTAAACCTGTAGAAGCATAGCGACCATACAACATAAACATAGTGCCATTTCAAAAGGATGTTTGGAGGCTTTCCCAGAGGATTTTTGGGATGAAATTGGTATTTTTTTAAATATGGAGATGCCTACGACACAATAGAGTAATCAAGAATTGAAAACCCTTGCTCCAAACCCCTGAAAAACAGACTTTAAGTAAAATTGTCCAAAAGTGCTGCAACCCACCTGTAGCAATTGTATTTTGGGAATTTTTCTTGAACAATAACACCTATGTATAAGATGAAGGATTGTTTTGTTCCTTTGTTTATTATTGACAAAAACCTCTTTCACTTTTGTCAAATTCATCTTCATTTGGTTAGAAACTTATTTTGAAGCAAAATTGTCCCTATGTACAACAAATGACCACAAAACCCTAAAAATCACGCCAATCACCTCCTTATCTTTGATCTATGATGCTCGGTGTCTCTGGTTTCCTTCCTCATGAACTTCTCCAAGTTCCCATGATTTCAGTTTGCATGATAGAAAACCTTGTTCTGATAAGGGAGAAAAATATAGGGTAAACTTTGGGAAAATAGAGGAAACAAGATTATGAATTTAATGATGACCCACTAACTCATGACATGATGAAAATGACCATGAATGATAAATACCATAAGAATATGGAGGGATAAGAGAAATCAACTGAGCCAAGCAAGCCAGGTGTCTTCATCATGAGATAAATGCCAAATAGATAGTTGAAGAATCAAGTCACCTATAATTATAGGACCCTAACATAGGCTCCACCTGGGGATGGAAACTGTTTTGAGAGTTGTCAAGAACCATAGAAATCTGAACATGTATACCAATGCCTTATCCATTGGGCTGATCCCAAAAATTTATTATGCAACCTGCATCTGTTCTGATCCTCTATGACTAAACCTTAAGCAGAAAATTGGTCTACATAGAAAAATCTGAACTGAACTGACAAAAATGTTGGAAAAGTGCCCACAACCCCGAGCTTATTTGCACACTGCAAAACTGACTGCTGAAAATATGCTTATCTAGTAAGCTTATTTATGTACAATCCTATTCTAACTGAATGCTTGGTTTTAATCAATGTGAAATATCCAATGTAACCATTCAAAAATTGGATATAATACCTTAAATCCTTCACCGTTTTTCACAAAACTAAAAACTAAATCTATTAAGGGTACTTGAGAGTAATTGTCAGCCTGGTATTTACCACAAAGAGCTTGGTAAATATGAAAAAGAAAATAAATGCTAGAAATGGATTGGGGTTGTGCAGTGATGAATTTCTCCATATAAATATCCATAGGATCAAGATAGATCGGACCCATTCCTTGATATTCAAATTCAACCAATTCAACCTCATGATTTGGTACTATATGTATGTTGTCTAGATCGTCAAAAAATTTCTGATATGGCTGCAAATGTTCTAATGGGATTTGTAATGAGACTCCTACTGAAAAAGATAATGAAGCTGACTATCTGATCATGTCAATATCATAACAACTTTTCATCCCATAGCTGGATGATGGAAAATGACTTTGACAACACAAGTCATCCAACACATCAGATATTGGATCCTGTAGAAATTGAGATGACTGTTGCATTGGTTCCACTGAAACTTCTTGATTTTCTGTGTGTTTATCCTTTAGCACATACTCAATATTATTTTTCAAAAAATGAAATTAATTAAAGCTTAATGGTACAAAGTTATTTTGGATTAACTCATATTCTATCTTAGGCTCTAATATTTCATTTGAAGTTTGAAAATCAATGTAGGTCAAGGGCCGCAATTCTGGGTTTAGAACAACCTCCATATCATCAATGGCATCTTCGACTAATTGACCAGAACATTCTCCCTCCCTACTATTGACAACTTGCTTACAATTTTCTCTCAAAAATTGAAAAGAAGAGAAACATAATGGAAAATATTTTTCCCTTATTCTGAAAGTTTTCTGCATTTTCCTCATCGATGTCATGATTTTTGTGCAAAGGATGATTGTCATATCTAAGCTGTAACTGGTCTTCTTCCTGCCAACAAAATGCTGCTGATTTCTTTGAATAGTCAACATCTATTTCAGCCACATAATCTTCATCATACTAATCATACTTGGGTAGATTATCCAGGTAAGAATTTTCATCAAACATGCACATCATATCAGCTGGTTGTTCCTCTCCAAGTTGAGATGGAGTTTCATCTTTGACTGTGTTATGAATTAAATACATGAAATGATCATTTTCCAATCCATGATACCAAGGGTGAGCTACAACGTGTTTGGGAAAAATGACCCTTTCTTTCTTTGTAATCAATGAGACATGATGCCTTTGAACAACAAGTTGTTCTCTTATGCTAATCCCGTGTAAAATTTCTTCCATGGTGTTGGCCAGAATATCCAGTTTAGCTTCTGAAGATTTCAACTGCTCTGATATTTTCTTCCTTTTGTCTGCCTTCATCCTTGAACTTTTGATCATCAAATTGGATTCCACACTAATTGCACTATTTTCTTTCCCTTAGCTGAATTGCCATCTCTGGATCAAAAGCATCTGGGTAGTGTAAGAGAGATAAACCAGGAGGTGGTCTTATATCAACAAGCATGGAATTGTAAACTTGATTAAATCTGGTTGAAAATTGTTGCACTGTTTCTCCTGGATGTCTTTTCAAGTGATTATATTCTTCCAAAATGAGGAAGGGATTCCTTTTGATCACCCATTGATCCAATAAAATTTTCACAAATTGATTGAGGTCGTTGATGCTTGTAGCTGGCATATCTTTATACCATTTCTTAGCTCTACTTTGTAAGGATAAAGAAAAAATCCTAATACTAACATCACTCTTTTCCACCTCAAAAAGGTCAAGATAATTTTCAAAACCTTGAATGTGTTTTTTAGCAGTGATGTAGCCACATTCTCTGTCAAATCTAGGAAGATATTAGAATTAATTGACAAGGAAATCATGGAGTAAGGGAGGTAAGACAAGAGGCTTGTATATATCTCGGATTTTTATAGGTGTAGCCGTATGCACAAGGATTGTAATGCTAGGCTTAAACTCTTGATGCTCATTAAGTTGAACATGCTCTTCATGAATTTTGGCATTATCATATGGATTAGGATCATGAGAAGGGAAGAGGTAATTAAAAATAAAACCTATCACATCTTAGATAAACTTCCATCTTGCATACCTGATCTTTTCAGATTGTCTTGTCATTGTTTCATGTTCTTCCTCCAATGTAGTCTTTGAACTGGAATTGATCTGAAGTTGATTGGAATCGCTAGGTGGAAGATTCAACTTTCTTGTGTCTGATGACTATCCACCATTAGTAATCTGATCTAGAACTTGATATGGTTTTCTGAGGAAGGTCCCCAATATGGTCACCATTCTGTTAACACCCTGTAATTTCCCAAGATGGGGAGAAAATCAGCAGGGGTAACCACAAAACCGCTTGGATTCAAGGATGTATCCCTCCAAGACTCAGAGAAGGATCTCTTTGTATGATCTAACTTTTTTGGAAATGGATATTAGGCTAGTTATGAGGATATAATTTTTTTTTTTTAATTTTTGGGTTGGGACAACAGAAGAGGACCATTGGGAAAAATGGAGTCAATAGGTTAAGATGATTAGAAGAATGAATAATAGATACAAACTTTAGCCAGGAAAGGTAATCATGTCAGTGGATCCTTTGATTTTGTGAGATGGGAAGGAAGAGTAGGTTAGGGTTCAATCCAAATGTAGGGCAGAGATTATCTGAATTCTACGTTCAAACTTGGAAGAAAACATAAATATTGCTTAAATACTGGACAGGGTGTTTGAGACAAATACTGAAAATAATATTCTTATAACGAATAAAAAAAGAAAACAATATCTTCAAATATAATTTTTCATTTTTTCAAGCTTGAATTTTTAATTTGGTCACTAAAAACCATAGAAGCGTAGCAACCATACAATAGAAACATAACGCCATTTCAAAAGGATGGTTGAATGTGGGACTATCGGTTTGGTTGGGTACCATTCCAAATGTCTCAAATTCTCTTGACACTTCTCAATTAATCAATTTATGTCATGGGAATCATGTTGATGTTCCTTCGTCAACAAAGTCTTCTCCTCCTCCTTCTGCCTTCCCTAGTGAAAGTATAGTTACTAGTAACTTAAATTCTAAATGAAATAGAAAGAGGAAGAATAAGAAGAAGAAGTCACCAACCTATGCAAGTCATGTTGGAGATAGGTCATCAACCTTTGTAAGCCATGTTGAAGACTGGCACCCAACCTCTGCAAGTAATGATGGGGGCACAAGTCTAGTCACTGCTAGTCATACTGGCAATAGGTTTGTAGCCTTTGTGAGTCATGTTATCGACCCATCACCAACCTATGTAAGTCATGTTGGAGATGTGCAACCAACCACTGATATTCATGTTGGGGGAGTTGATTTTGTTGAGAAACCTAGAAGGATAAGACGTAAGCCTAAGTTCCCTTGTAATCTTTACAAGGGAGACCACCTTACTGATTTATGCCCTGGCCTTCCAGAGGTACAAATATTGTGGTCCCTATCTGCAAGATCTGTTGATTCTGAGTCTTTTGAGGTTTCCTCACAGTTTATTCAATGATTGGTTGAGAAAGTGGTCACGCCAATGTAGTCATTGGTTGATCCCACTCCTCTTTTGGGGGGTGAGGTTCCTTTAGAACATGTAGTCTCGCAGCCTATTTAGCCATTGGTTGAGAAAGTGGTCACGCCAATCCAGTCTTCAGCTGATACCACTCCTCTTTTGGGGGGTGAGGTGCCTTTTAGACCATGTAGTCTCGCAGCCTATTCAACCATTGGTTGAGAAAGTTGTCATGCCCAATATTCGGCTGATTCCACTCTTCTCTTGGAGAGTGATGTGTCTACCGACTATGTTTTTAGCATTTCCAGTTCAGTGCTTTTAGAACAAGGGGGTATTCCACTCGCTTCGAGCACACCCCCTCCAAGCCTTATGATGGTTTCCTTTGATTGGAATGACCTTGTTGAGCCTCGTCTTCCTTCTCCCACACCCTTTCAAACATGGATGATTTTAGGGGATAAATTTCTCTCATGGGCTAAGTTTCCATGGTTTTTCCAAAAACGAGATTTGCTATTTTAAAAATGATTTGCCCAAATTCTATAGGATAAAATTATTTTACCTTAAAAATTGCCAAAATTTTATCAAAGCTATATAAAATCCTTAGAAATTTGAATATTTTTACAAAAAAATCGCCAATCATTTATA
This sequence comes from Picea mariana, assembly GCA_032191745.1. Taxonomy (NCBI): domain Eukaryota; kingdom Viridiplantae; phylum Streptophyta; class Pinopsida; order Pinales; family Pinaceae; genus Picea; species Picea mariana. The sequence goes on from JASDQU010241285.1 coordinate 241,539, forward strand.
GTTGGCATATGAAGGATTAGTAAGATTCGCTAAGGTTTCTACATTTGAAAATAAATTTCCATCCTTAAAATCATCCCTGCTTTCAAATAAGGGTTGAATTTAATTCAAAAAACATTTATCGATGTATTATGGATGAAGGAGCATCTGCAAGTATTTTATCCTCCTCGGTTTGGAAGTCTTGGGATCTGCTGAGCTTGTGTCTGCTTCACATGAGCTGTTGGATTTTGACAGACGTCCTAGTGAATATTTGGGGATTCTTTCTCAATTGCCTATCTTGTTAGGTGGAAAGACTGTCCTTGTTGATTTTATAATGGTACAAGGCCCGTTAGATTTCAATATGCTTCTCAACCGTGATTATGTATATGTTATGAACGATGTGGTGTCTATGCTCTTCCGGGTGATGCATTTCCCTCACAATGGAAGCATTGTCACTATTGACCAACTTTCATTTGATAATCACCATCCTAATTCGGCGTTGGTTCAAGATGTCACTTTATATGTTCCTAGTGTTCATGTAGACTCTACCCTGCCACAAGTTAATTATGTGGCATCTGATCCTTCTTGTACAATTGCTTCTGAGAAGGAACCTGTGCAATCATGTTTTCCTTCTCGATACTTGGTCTCAGCAATTGATCCATTGATTTATCCAATGGAGGAATGGGAGACCTTGCTTCCCCCTCTTGGTCCAAGTGATCTTAGGTCTCCTTCTGAGTCTGATCTCGTTGTTTGTTGATCCTCAAGCCCCCATGCTTGTGATTCTTTACTCATATAATCCACCAGTCCTGGCCAGAGCCTCCATCATCATATGGAACATGGTTAGTTTACTTCACCCTTTCGGATTTTCGACCCTCGTTTGCATGATTTATTGGATTTTGAATTGCCTTCAGATGAGGCTATCCTTGAAGCCATGACTATGGTTTCTATACCATGGGAGGACTTACACCGTGGTTTGTGTTTTCTTCCCTTTTGGGATACTTTCCAGGTTGACTATCGAAGAGACTCTTGGTCTATGCCTAGTAGTGGGCTCTACCTTAACCAGTTTCATACATGAGTCGTAGCCCCCTGGAGTCTTCTTTAATCCCTTGTCAGACTCTCTAAACATGAAAATATTACTGAGCTATCTTGTTGTCCTTCACGCTCACCAAAATCAAATTTGAAGGCACGTCTATCTGGTGGTAGTTTACCCCTTTTTCAATCTAGATGGTTAATTTTACAAACAAAGGTATACACTAGGAGCTTCAATTCGCTAGAAGAGTATTCTCAAGTATAAGCTTAACCCTTTTTCGGGCCCGAGGGACTAAATTTATGAAAAAGGAACCCCCACGGAGTCCACAGTTAAGCTCTTTTTAGACTCCCTAAAATTGAAAATATTGTCGAGTGACCTTGTTCTTTCACACTCGTTAAACTGGTCCAGAAGAAGATCCCCCATGGATTCCATAGTTAAGCTCTTTCTAGACTCCTTAAAATTGAAAAGATCGTCGAGTGACCTTGTTCTTTCACACTTGTTAAATTGGTCCAAAAAAACATCTACTAGCATGATTTTACCCCTTTTTTTGGCCTATAGATTAAGGAGGAAAAAGGTATACCTAAGGATATTTGTCTCACCGGGAGAGTTCTCCTAAGTAAATTTTATACTTTTTCGGGCTAAGGACACTAAATCTAGAAAAATCCTGTGAGTCCATAGCTAATCTCTTTTCAGACTCTTTAAAATTGAAAAGATTGTTGAGTGATATTATCTTTGTTACACTCGTTAAAATGGTTCTGAATAGACGTCTTTTCGGTTCAAGTTTTCCCCTTTTTCGAACCGACTAGACTGTTTTCAAAAAAAGTACCCCAGCGAAGTCTTCTTTTACATTTTTTCAGACTCTCTAAACGTGAAAAAATATCGAGCTTACCTTCTCTAGACTCATTAAAATTACATTGAATGGGTTTTCATTGTGTCTTATTAATTGCATTTCCATCTCTGCATCTTTGGCCTAATGCCGGCTCCATGTTTCTCTCAACTGAACCTTTGAAGCATGCTTTATATGCAAGCCTTGTAACACTTTTCCTCTGCGTCTTGACACCTTGACCCATGGAGGAATTTTCCCGAGTGTCCTTTTCTTGCACATGTCTCCTTGCTTGGAGCATTAGTCTATTCCTTACACTTGGAACTAGTATGCTTGAGACACTCATTCCTCCTTTGTAACGTAACATTATTTTATTCTTTTTCAAGCTCTTTAAAAATATTGAAAAAGACAAAAAAATAAAAATACCCCAAAAAGAAGACGAGAAATATATTTTCTTTTTATGGAAGCACAATGAGTCGGCCTTGGACAAAGCACATCCTTTCGTTCGTTCATCAAGATTTGGGATCTAATATGACCTTAGGAAGTTGTTCTCTCTACATAGAGCTGTGTCCTCCTCCATTTGGTTATTCTTCCAAACACATGGAGAGTTTGCGTTGCCTCCTGCATCGTGAACTTATGTCAATGTCATGTTTCCTGAGTCTAATCATCTGTTGTGCTATTGTCCAAGGGAATTTTCACCCAACTTGAGTCAGCCTTTCTACAATTTGTCTCCTGACCTCATGCCCTACCATCCCAAAAGTCGAATCAGGTCCTTGTTCGAAATCAATGAAGTTCTCTGCTTGATCATTGAGATCCTCTTGTATTTTCCTAATGAGTCGTCGAAGACCTCTCAGTAGTGAAGTAGTACACTCACATTAAACTCCTACCCAAGTTTTGAATATATTGAAGTTTTTGCTCGAGTTCTAAAGGCCTCATCTCCAGTCATCACGTTTCGTTGGCTTCTTGAAGATGGATACTATACATGTATATATTTGATTTTGAGATGTAGATTCATTGTGTATTTCTTGTGTCTACACTTTATATATTTATATGACATGGATTTGCAATGTATTTGATTATCAGCCATGATTTATTTCATCCCGAGCATGGGTATGCATGCTGTTAGCGATATTTCTTATAAGAGGGGCTAGAATGCAAAAGAATGGGTTAAAAACCCACTTGACCAAAGTTTTGAATGATAATGCGCTCAGG
>JASDQU010241286.1:12370-28758 GCA_032191745.1 Picea mariana
CCCCTGGTTTGTAATTACAAGTTATGAATTAAATACTATGATTGAAAGACAATGTATTACATTTATGTTTAATGAGAAATTGCTAACAAGCTCAGTGAAGGGTGAAGCCTTGAAGTGTTGGCCATGATACCACAAGAGGAAAACTAGTGAGGGGTTTTGGGGATTTACCTTACCTACTAAATAGTTCTTCCTTATTTGTTTCCCTCTTTTATCCTTTCCCAACAAAATCAATTAATGAAGAGAGCTCTCGTGGTTGAGCCACCAATTTTCCACCTTAGTGGAAGCATGGAGGATGGCTAGGATAGTTGATGACTGTCATCCTTGGGTACAACAAAGTACCCACCTCATTTTGAGAGTTGACCCACGAGTGCCTCTAAGAAGAAGAAATAAAGAACACATAGAGAGGACAAGGAGAGAGATCGAAAAGGAACCAAGGAGAGAGATGTTTAGGAGGTTGGAGTTGGATTGTAATTCGAGCAGCTAGGAACCCAGGAAATCAATCTAAGCAAGAGGGCCACAAATGAGGCATTTGTTGGCCAGGAGGTGGGACTGGGATGGAGGGCACTAAAATGACTCCCTGTGCACTTGAAACCAGCTAGAAAGACACTTAAGGGATTCGTGGAGGCCCTGGGCTAGGTGGGTCATGGGAAATTTTTTGTTCTGTGATTGGAAGCGAAGGAGGGTTGCCTTCACTTTCTTAAATCATCATGAGAGAGATTTGAGCTTTCCCTGGTGGTATCATGCTTGGAAAGAGGGTGGCCTACTGTAGGGATTTCGAGTTCAGCAAAGCCTATGGTCGAGTGGAAAGGCTATACCCTTAGTCAGTTTGTTTGGCCAGTATTTACCCTAAAAGAAAATAAGTATCTCTTGTGTTTTTCAACACTTGCAAAGATATGTGTATTAGTACAATTTGTATGTAAATTGCATATCTCACTAAGTAACTTTGAAAGGGATTAAATGAATACCCAAGTTAGTATTCTCTCTATGCTTGGTATTTGCTCACTGGTTAATATCTCTCTAAATTTTGGAAATGACAAAAAGGATTTGTGCTCTGTGTTTTACTTGAAAGGTCTCATGCATGTTTATTGTTGATTGTGAAATGTATTATGTTCGGTTTAATGGTTTGAGCATAATAAATTATTGTGAATTATATGTTGAATGGAGTGTTGAAATGTTCCCCAAAAGAGTAATGAATTTATGGTAATGTTTGTGTAAGGAATGCCAGAGGAGGCCGCTAACCCTCTGTGTTCTCTTCTCATGAAATGGAAATCTTGAAAGATGTAAAATCTTCAATTGGGTGTCTAGAAGGAATTGTGGGACTGATAAGTTCATAAATAAGTCCTTAACCCGATGAAACCCATGTTAAAACTAGAGTGAAATAATATCCATTTATCCATGGTGGTGAGATGATCTCAACCATCCACTAAATAACCAAGCATCGGATTGTGACGTAACCAACCCTCACGAAACCACCATATCCCGGTTGACTTAACTTTAACCCGTCCAAGTTCCTATTAAAAACCAGAGTGAAATGGTAGTTGTTGGATCAGAGGGGAGGATAAACCTCTGCCATTCGATCACCACTAAAGCTTAGGAACAACCCCATAGAGAGAGAGAATATTAGGAACAACCCCATAGAGAAAGAGAAGCTTAGGAACAACCCCAAAGAGAGAGAGAGAGAGGTGGGCGTAATGCCACATAGCACAACAATCGAATCATAGGATGGAGAAATCTTGGTTGTTGGATGTGAAGAGAAGTAATTGGGCTTTTGGGCCACCGGAGCTCCCAGGAACCAACCCCATACCTTTCCTCCCTAGTTTCCCTATGTCCTGTTGAGAAGGGTTCTGGTCCTTTCCTTGTGAGGGTATGAGAAAGAGGAAGTTGGGGCACATGTCAATGATGTCAGGATAACATCAGGCATCATGTAGTTAGTTTCCAATAATAAGTGGACATGTGTTAACACCAGAGTGGATAGAAGCCCCTTATTCATTGTGATGATGCGCAGTGCCACGTAAGTCCATGGGATGTGATGTGGTTGGTCCATTTGTCTAGTTTAATCAGAGTTTCGTACGAGGTCGGAGGACGTGACGATGTCAGCAGCCACATGTCATGACACGTCAACTTGGTGTTTGACCAAGTTGTGAGGTTTCATGTCTGGGGGCATGCTACGCCAGGCCTACGTGTCTTGGTTGCAAGTTGGGAAACCAGATCGAGCGTTTGAGGAAGAAATATTTTGGGATCTTCCAGATTCTGGTTTCTGGTTAAGTCATGGTTCCAGTCCAGGTCTCTGAGGTAAGCTCAGGAGGTGTAAAACCCGGTCTCCTGGTCAAGAGTGTTTCTGATTAAGGATTCCAGGGGCCTAGACCACTGGATACCCAGAAGCTTTATGGAGTTGATTTCTTGGGAAGTTTAGTTTCCAGATTCTTGGTTAAGTGAGGTTCCGTGTGAAGGGTTCCAAAGGTCCCGTGTTAGTGAAGTTAAGTTTCCACGTCGGGGTTTCATACCATAACACATCATCTCTCACGCCATTCCACGTTGGATGGATGGGGTCATGTGGATGCCACGTGATTTTTTAGGTGGGAAATGACCGAAAACTTTAGAAGACCCTAACTTTCGAACCAAGACTCGGAGATTTTTAAATAATCACAATAGTTGGAAATCTCTCGATGAGAGAAAATGGATTGTGAGATCACATTGTAATCTAGAGATATCGTTAAGAAGGGTGGTTTTAAAGAAAAGAGAATAGGAACTAGTACACCCCACCAGCTTAGGAAAGGTTAGGGGGTTGGGTGTGTTACAATGGTTTACTATGGAAAACAACAAACCCATGCATTGAGGAAGTTGCAACCTTGGTAAAATATTCCGTAACTTTTTTTAATTCCTCGCATGTATATGGAAAATTATCATTTATTTCACCCTTGTAGTTGTAGCCAACCAAAATATCTACGATAACTAAGAAATATCGCTTTTTGGGCACAATTATCTAAACCCTTGCAATCGCCACATATGATAGAATATGATACACGTTGTGTCACATCATAAACATAATGATCCATGTACTCATCAATTTGAAATCTTTGCCAACAAATAGTTATTTCATGACAAGATGTGGCATTCCTCGTTAATCTTTGGAATGCTTATAATACATCATTTCCCTTCTATGAATGGAATTAAACTTAGATCAATAACCAAATTTAACACTCCCCACTCACGATTATATATTATAACAATTATAAAATAAATATTGTTAGGATATTTAGACACTTGGGAGTTAATTAAGATCAACCTAGTCTAATGTGTCTTTAGGTAGAGTGTGTTTCCTTAGTACGCATTTGTAGTTATGTAATTCAATAGTAATGATATGTTCTAAACATAAAGTCATCCAATGATTCATATACTCCTTAATACTAACAACTATATTGATTTGTGGCTTAACACCCAATTGGTCCTTGATCTCTATTTAAAGAGCATGGGGGGTCATTTGTTGATGATTGATTGTGAAAAATGCATAGGAAAAAATATTTTATTTTGTATTAATATATCGCCTCAAGTGGTCACATTGGCCATGGATGTGGATTGTTTCCCTCTTTGAGGGTTTTAACCACATTATACATTGGTGTACTAATCTTTGATCTATTTGTGTGAGAGGCTGCTTAAGGTATTCAACCTATGTGGAAATAATCTATTTGTCAAACAAATACATGCCTCATTTTCAAAAGCAATGAAGTGATTACGAAGAATTTATTTTGTTCGATGGTTAGGATATAGTTGTTCCACCTTTGTCTATGTCTTGCAATTTAGACCTTGCATCATAGCCTCTTGCAATATAACATACACCTTTTAACTATCATAAATAAAAATTATAATAGTTAGTCAAACTAATAATCATCTATAACTACAACAGTTTTAGTCAAATTTTGAGCTCATATTTTCATTTGTTTATAGTGTACTTCAAGAAGTCATGGTTAAGGCAGATTCCCTTACATATTCAGTAGGGATTCCCCTTCTATTTTTGAGGAGGAGGCATTCATTGCAATGATCAGATCCTTGAAGCTAGCCAATGGAAAGTGTCTAATGAAGAACAAGTTCATCAAGAAGTTGTAAGCCATTCCCAAGCTAGACATATCATCTTTGGAGACAAAGAGAAAATCCCTTCTCCTATATGAGCGAGATTTAATAGGAAAAATTGCATGCCTTTAGCAGGCTAGTCCTCAAATAGTCTGGGTATGGATTTCATAGCACTAGAAGGTTCAAGGTAAAATATCTGGCTTTTCTTGTGGTCAAGCGCTCTTATTGTTTTTATCTAGTACTAAGGAGGAAAGAGACATGATATTTAGATTGGAACCCTTTTCATGGGATCCAAGGGAATGTTCCTCACCCATTGTACCCTTGATTTTGATCTAGATATGGAAATCTTGATTGCCCCTATGTGGGATAGATTGTCGCACCTCCCCATCATCTTTTGGGATGAATCCACTCTTAAAGGCATTGGAGACAAGCTGGGTAATTATATTGATTGAGATTAACTAAAAGGAAATATTTATTCTTGTGTTATAATTTGTGTGGGAATTGATCTAGAGAATGGCCTTTTAGAGGCAGTGCAGCCCAATATGGAAGGACATAGCCATCTTCAAGCCCCATAGTATGAGAAGGTTTCTTTCAAATGCAATACTTTCCACAATTATGGACATTTTGCAAAGAGTTGCCCAAGAACCCAAGAAATCCAATCAAGTGAAACTAGTAGGAATCAAATATCTTTTTGGGTTATCAGCTAACTCTGGACTCTGCCCTGTTTAAGGTGAACTTGTCAAAAGTGGCAATTATATATTGTTTATGCATTTTACTATGCAAGCAATTTGTAAAAAAATATGTGTTTACTCACTAAATAGTATAAATGAATAGTTATAGGAAAATTTGTTGGATTCCTTCCTCTCATCTCTTTGATGGGAGGAGGATAGCTCTACAAGTTGGATTCATCCTCCAAATAATTTGAATTATCAAGGTGTCTAGTTCAGATGCAACCTTTTTTTGATGCAACCTATAACCATTTATGTTGAAAAAAAAAAACTAATAATCGTCTACATACCAAGAAATTAGGATTTTATATAATGAGTATTAGTGGAAGACACCATATTAATTTAACCAGATAAAATTAGTTTATATTGCAAACTCATTTTTTTGTCTCCTTCAAGTTTATATCTCCTCCCAAAACCCTAGATAGAACTCATTTGATTATGTATACATCCTTGTTACTCTACATGATCTTCCAATACTCAAATGGCATATCCCATGGCAAATCATAAATACCAACTGAATCAATCTACTTTCTTTTTTTATGTTCTTTAATCTATCCATTTTCCCATTTTGAGAAAATGGCATTTATTAAATTCCAAACCTCCCCATTATGAAATGCTAATTGAAAAAGAGGGTCTATAGCTCTAAATGAGTCATTGTAACTTTGATTTCATTTCCCTTGGCATGGATATACATGTCAGTTTCTACACAACATTGTGCTCGAAGTTTATTAGTTATATATGCCTTATAACCACCACACCCCTCTTCAAAATCGTGATGATAGAATTGGACTTGTTGGATAAGTGACATAATTTTTTTCCTATAATCATTAGCTAAGTTATGGTCCCACACTTATATGCTTGCTTTTGAAACCATCAATCCAACATAAACCTTAGCCATGTAATTTTAAATTGCTCATTAGATGGATATTGTTGTGAGAGTTGTCTCCTTACCTCTGTAGTGTGACCCATACTTGTCTCTATCCAATAGTAGGTATGTCTGGCTCAGTCTAAACTATTAAGTTGTTCCTTCCTTTGCAACTGGTAAATATCCACCATGACAAGAATTGAAGTCATGATTGCATAAGGGTTGCTCTTGATTAATGTTTTTAGGTTCTTAATATGAAACTTATGAGTTTCTCAAATTTCCAATTTCACATCTAGATGGAGCAAACCATCTATTTCCTTATCTTTTTCCACCTTGTTAAGAATTCTATCATGTTTTGAATGATTAACTCCATCGGCTTGGTGGAATCTAGAAGCTACAGAGTGCTAAATTGGAATCTTCGTAATCTGCCTCTTTTTTCTTACCCTCATTAACTACTTCCATCTTCTTGCATGACATCATCTCTAGTTCTTTTTATAGGAAAGCCTCTCATTTTTGTTTTTCCTTTTCCTTTTCCTTTTCCATATGTTTCCACATCTTGGATATGAATTGTTTTTCTCTTAAGTTCATTCACTTAATTTTTTTCATCTTCCTCTAAACGATTTACAATATCTTCTATTCCTTCCTCTCCTTCACTTTTAGAGTATTCTATATCATTTTCACCATTTGAACATCCCAGTGAATAACTAACATTAATTTTTTTTTAGCAATGTTTTTCCTACCCTTGCTAGTAGAACATTATCGGTCTTTGTCAACTTTGATATGCTTGGTGTCACATCCCCTGTAATGTCCCTTTCCAAATAGGAGCTCCAGAGAAGAGGCTTAATGGTCTAAACTGCCCCGTTAGACTATAGCCAGGGCCAAAGAGGGGTAAATAGGGTTACTAGAGGTCACTCCAATCATAGGTGTTATATTGGGAAAGTGGCATTGAGCTAAAAAGGGTTAAAAGCGCTTTTAAGTCATTATGAGCTAAAAATAGAAGTCAACAATGAATTAGGGTTTCAGCAGTGATTTAGGGTTTTGGAAGTCAACAGCGAATTAGGGTTTCAACATGATTTAGGGTTTTGGAAAGCTATAAAGGAAGGGTCAACGACCTAATTCATCATTATGTAGATTATGACTTGCAATTGAGGAGAAGAGGCGCATCTCAGGAGAGATAGTTTAGTGTATTCCAGGAGGAAGACACCAGTTGGTTGATTTTGGTGTTGAAAGACACACCCTAGTCACCGGGAAGATCATCCAGGTCTTCCATCATTCTTCATTGATTCCGCAGTGCTCCCACATTTCGAGTATTATCTTTTAGTTGCTTATTTGTATTCCAACTAAGATCCTTTTGTCTTTTGATATAGCCAAGTGTTGTTATTTTATTCAGCCGTAGTTGCTTCTTTGTATTCCAGCTAAGATCCTTTGTTTGTTGATCTAGTCGAGTCTTGTAGCCCTTGAACAAAGCACAATCTTGAGTTAGTATATCGGTATTGTGGGTTTATTATGGATTTAGGAGACTTTTTCTCGTTTTTGAATATAATCTCCCTCGGTTAGTTATCCTTCCAACTATATGGAGCATTTGATGATGCCTCATGTATCACGAATGTATCCCAGTTTATAATCCATGCTTCCTAAGTCACATAATGTGTCGTGATTTTGTTCAAGGGAAGTTTCAACCTGAGTCAACCATTATGCAGTAAGTATCTGACCTTTCAAGTTAAACTTCCCGAGTCCATCAAGTCCATCTCATTATCACAAGTATCTATGTCTCTCACTCGTGCTAGTATAGAAGGTCCTCATTAACTTCTTGCTAGTGGTCTTGCTCGTATCGAGTCTAACACATTGCTCTGAGAGTATGACCTAGAGTAGCACCCTATGCCTATTTCCATTATTGATAGCTGACCTTGCACTCAGCAGATGAAAAACCATGTTGACTGAGTGGTTTCCCTTGTGTTTGACGTACAACACTCATCACAAGTAGGGATTCGTGCGGTACCTTGGTTTCCATTTGACCCCATTGGTGGATTCCTCATCTTTGTCAGTATTCTTTGTCATTGGCTACTATTCAAAGAGTCATTGTCATGCGTTGTTTCAATCTGGTGCATGTCATAGTTGTACCTCTGTGTGGTCCTTACAATATGTTCATCCGAATCCTTCCAAATCTTTGGCCTTCTGCTACCCCTCGGGTTGGATGATGGAAGATGCCTTAATTCCTTCCTTCCAGTGGATCTCTTCCTATCGACTCCACCACATCTTTCTCTGGGACGGGGATCTATAGTCATATTTGGCACCTTGGGGCCTGTAGTAATCAGTGGAAAGTTCCCTCACTATTGACAGTGAGAATACACCAATGTCCCTTGCTCGATAGATTCTACCAGGTGTTCTACATCAACTCATTTATTCACACTTGTTATATTGTACCAGTTAGAATCTGCTCGTTTTACCATAGACAATATCACTATTGTCACCCAACCATAGGCCGAAGCCACCCTCCGATCACCTTAACCTTGATAGAGAATCACTCCGACAGCAAACCCTAGGCTAGATAGCCAAACAAAGGGTGGCACACCTTTCTCCAAGGATAACGCACCAAACAAGAGTTGATTAGATAGTCCAAACCATAACCAAGAGATAGTCCAAGCCAAAACAGAATCTGCTAGCTGCAGCAGCTACAACGGCAGCTCTCCTCCAAACTTGCACACAAAACTGGCTAACTGCAGTGCGCACAAGTGAGCTCTGCAGTTATGAGAATGCCTTCCAGAATGAAGACTGGCCTCCTGTATTTATACTAATTCTGGCTAACTGCCTGGGCCAACTTCTCATTCTAGGTGCCTATTTACTTAGTATATAATATTTCTTCTGGTCAACTTCTTCTCTTGGAGGATAATAACCTAATGTAAATTATCCTCTTGAGCCGACTTGTCTTCTAGGGTTATTAGCCAACTCATTAGGGTTTCTTCTTGCTTCCTGAAATATTCTATTCTCGTCAAGTTTACACGTGAAGGTAAATACCTCCCACAGCTACCATAATATCAACACTCCCTCCTAGCTAGGGAGGTATTGAAGACAATGGTCTTGAGAAAAAACATACCATTGAATCAGTAGCATCATCATAATTCTACAGACTATCTCAAGAATAGATCATGAGCACCATTATCACTATCAATGTCATCAACTGCATCATCTCTCGAAACCATACTCCATCTGAGTAGTCAAACATGCTGTTGGATAATTCACTCACTCCATAGAGTGACACAAGAACCATTCGTCTAATCCGGACATATGTCCTAGAAGAATAAATGTCCTAGATCATTTTCCGTCTAGGAAATCTATGTCCATTGATCATCCATCTAGCTGATAATCATTTACAACACTGTTGATAGTCTTCAAGGCAATAGGAAAAATATCATTCAATAGAACACAACTGTGTCTATCCATAGTAGTACACAACTACAATCTAGTGGTACACTGCCACACCAAGTAACACACAGATACTTGATCAGTGACACATAGTCACAATCAGTGGAACACATCCACCACGGTAGTATACATCTACTGTCTGGAGACATAAAGTCTCCATGACAATCATCTGATATCAACGTGCATAGAAAACATTGTTATGATATAAACTGAATCATTTGGGCCATTCTTCCACTCACATCTGTGAGATCTGGAAGAGCATCTGCCCTCAGAAGGTAAAACATCAATGATGAGCTATCTGGACTATTCTTCTCAAGCAAGGAAGAATAATTTTCTCGACTTCTGAGCCTGGACCATTCCCCACCCTGGGCCATTCCTCTGGCACTAAAAAAAGTGCAACCTAGAGAGAATGAGTCTTCCCTAAGGAATGCCTATCCCTGATTGTTGAACCTGGACCATTCCCCACCATGGGCCATTCCTCTGGCACTAAACAAAGTGCAACCTAGAGAGAATGAATATGCCCTAAGGAATGACTATTCGAACCATTTCCAAAAGAAATGAATGTCCTGCACCAACCTCCAAAACGGACCATACTTTGAAACTGCTCACAACTGTGAGCTTTGAAATAATGACTGTATGGCAAGGCGGTCCAGTCTTCTTGAGTAACCCTCAAGAAGAGAGACTACCTAGACCATTCCCCATGTTAAACACAATGGGAAATCATTGTCTATGGTACATCAACAATCCATAGAACCATTTTTATTATGAAAATGATTGTTCGATTTGGACCATTTTCCGAACTGGAAAATGCTTATCCGTCAGAAATCTCAAACCACTTTCCGAACTGGAAAGGAACTGCTCATCCTGGACCATTTTTCAAACTAAAAAATGGCTGTCCATGAATCAATACACACCAGTTCTCCCTCCCAACCTGGGATTCATCTCTTCCTTTTTCAATAGGGAAGTCGTCTCCACGAGCTCCAGCTTGAGTACACAAACTCTTCTATCTTCTACAAAGGCTTTACCAAAATGTTTGGTTATCTACTCATCTATGGAGATATATATTTGAGAACCACTTTCTCTTTTCTAGACTTTATCACAGAGGGTGTAATGCTTGATCTACATGTACTTCAGTCTGTCTGGAACACTGGTATTATTTGAAGGCTTCATATAGCTCTGATCAATCATTGTTGGATTCCTCTTTGTTTCTTGCTAGCTCACAACATCTTGGCAAGTGTCAAACTGGAACATATCCAAGTGATACTTCTTTGGTCGTCATGAGTGTTTTTCATGGATTAGCGATCCATCATCCTGAACTTTTGATAACCATTTTGATATAGTATCTCTGTTATAGAAAGTCTTCACCACGCTTATGTTGTGCATTGGAGATTCTCCACCAAGTTGTCTTCTTCCATCTGCATACAAGGGTCTCTTCCTGGTATACCTCAAAGCCTTGAGGTTGCTCTTCATACGCTCTTTGTTCAATTGATCTGGAGAACAGTCTTTGTCTTTATCTGATGTAAAAATCCAACCCATGGATATTGCGGATGATATAATGACTCATGTAGAAATATGTTTGGTTTACTGAAGCAAATAGTCATCATAGTCTTCTCCCTCCATCTAGGAGAACCTCTAGTCCTTGATCTCGCAATGCTTTCACTCATAAGTCTTTCATACATTGTTCTTCATCACAACCTTCAATTCCTATGCTTGATTTCTTTTAGTGAGTTCATATCAGGCTGGCAATCTTTTGATTCTCGATACAATGACTGGTTGTTCTTGCTTCTCTTTCTTTCTTGGAATCTTCATGTTCTTCCTCATGTTTCTCTTTAGCTCTTGAGTCCATGGAGTTTTCTATAGATTCCATGCTCTGGAGATTCCAACTACTTCCTTTCATCGTAGGATCATGGATGTAAATGGAAAACTAGGGATACTTTAAGGCTTCTTCTGAAGTCAAACTGAACAAGTACTACTTTTCATGGCTGCTACCATGGATATATACTACATCATCTTCAATGGATCATACGATTAGCTCCCTCCTAATCCTTGCTTCACGTATGAGTGCATGCTTTTCTTTTTGGAAGTATATAATCGGCTCCCTCCATATAACATAATCCACGCTTTTGTCTGCATCCTTATTGCCTTTTGCAAGCTGTCATAAGTCTTTCTCCAATTTCTTCTTGATTGTTGATTTCGACTTATCTTGCAATTGTTACTTATGTAATAACTTCCACATGATTTGCTTGATGTACTTCATTCTTTCATGTGTATTGTCTAACTTGTAGTCATGATGATAACAATCCTTATCTTATAGGTATAGTTCTTCTTGGAACATATTATCTTCTAAGAGATAGATATACAAGATATGTATAGAGACTATGCAAACAAGATATGTACAAGAACTAAGAAGAGTATTGTTACCTTGTCTTTAGAGGAAGAATTTTGTTTCATCCTTCTTAGTCTTCTTTGAAGATTCCTTTTCTTCGGCAACTAATGATTTGTGTGTCTCCTTCCTTTTCTTTAGCTTGGGACAATGATTCTTGTAATGACCATATTTTCAACAGTTGAAGCATTGTATTTCTAACATATCTTTCTCTAGATTTGGCTTCTTTCCAAACTTCCTTTTGTTCTTGGAATTCTTGAATCTTGCTTTGAAGGCTTGATCATCGTATTTATTTTGAGGTTTCTCTTTTGCACTGATCCTTGATTCTTCTTGAGCACAACAAGTCAAGAGTTCTTCAAATGTACCATAGTCCTTCCTTGTGTTCATACTTGCAGCAAATGCATCCCATGTCTTGGGAAGACCATTGAGTACTATGTTTACCAGTTCCTTCTCTAAGATGATTTCTTCAATAGTTTGTAGTTGATCTCTTAACTGAGAGATACTCACAAAGTATGATGTTATGTCGTCATCATCATTCATCTTCACGTCACGAAGCTCATTCTTCAGACTCATTACTTGTCCAATGTTTATGATTGAGAAGAGGTTTGTTAAGGCATCATACATCTTCTTCGATGAGTCAAGATGAGATATGTAGGGTATCAAGTGGTCTTTTATAGAGTCTAGTATGATACTCATGGCATTGATGTCGTCATCTTTGAACTTTTCCATAACTGCAACGTTCTGCGGTTCCTTCTATTTTCCTTCTTCAAACTCTGGTTCCACGATCTTTCCTTTCACGATATCCATCACTTTATTCTTGGTAAGGATGAAGTCAATCCTTGTCTTCTACACTCTGAAGTTAGAAGCTCCATCTAAATTGTTTTCTGACTTCATAGAGTAATTCATGGCTGCTTTGACTTGGTCAACCCTAGATTTGACCAAAAACTCAAACTTGACGTCTTGGCTTGCTGAGAGTACCAGAAGATGCGCTAGGCTAGGGTGCACTGGTCTATCCGTAAATTAGGTCAATCCCTTCACTTAAGGTGCTTCAACGAGAGGTTTAGGGTTTCTGCAACTGCACCTACTAGTAACCCTAGCGGTAGTGCTTTGGTGACTGCTCCTGCTAGAAACCCTAGCGACAGTTCTTCAATGAGATTAATATCCATATGGATATGTTTCCTTCCAGTGGTTAGACTGAATGAAGGAGATGTGGGCCCATAACCTGTTAGAATGTGCTCGTTTTACCATAGAAAATATCACTATTGTCACCCAACCATAGGCTGAAGCCACCCTCCGAGCACCTTAACCTTGACAGAGAATCACTTTGGGAGCAAACCCTAGGCTAGATAGCCAAACAAAGGGTGGTGCACCTTTCTCCAAGGATAGCACACCAAACAAGAGCTAATCAGATATTCCAAACCATAACCACGAGATAGTCCAAGACAAAACGTAATCTACTAGCTGCAACAGCTACAACGACAGCTCTCCTCCAAACTTGCGCACAAAACTGGCTAACTGCAGTGCACACAAGTGAGCTCTGTAGTTCTAAGAATGTCTACCAGAATGAAGACTTGCCTCCTGTATTTATAGTAATTCTGGCTAACTACCTGGGTCGACTTCTCATTCTGGGTGCCTATTTACGTAGTATATAATATTTATTTTGGTCGAATTCTTCTCTTGGAGGCTAATAACCTAATACAAATTATCCTCTTGAGCCAACTTGTCATCTAGGGTTATTAGCCAACTCATTAGGGTTTCTTCTTGCTTCCTGAAATATTCTATTCTCGTTAGGTTTACACGTGGAGGTAAATACCTCTGCAGCTACCATAATATAAACAGTAGCACGGTACCTTTACACCCATTATCATCATTGGTGGGTTGTCTCGCATTTGTTAACGGTATACATCAATGACTGGTAATCAAATAGTGTCTCACTGTGTTCGACCCCAGCACATTTATTTACATAATGTATACTTGCACCACGGTGGATCGTTTTGAAGACTTCGAGTGAAATATGAGAATCACATATTTTGTCCTACCTAACATATATTGTACCACCCCATAGACATTGGTACTTGCAAAGGATTAGTTTGTTCACTCCATTGGTCCCAGATATCCTCTACTTTTGATTTTGATACATAGCTCCATTGTGTATCTATTCGTGGCTATGATCTACTTTCACATGGATCCATTGTGTATTCCTCATGGTCATGCTTACTACTTCATATATATCACATGGATCCATTGTGTATTGCTTGTGGTCGTGGAAATTAGTCATACTTTCATATATGTCATGGATCTGCAGTGTATTTTCTTTGGCAACCATGCTTACATCACTTATGAGCATGGGTATGCTTGACTTGGGATAGAGAATAATCTTACTTGATTTTGGTTGACGGTTTTTGTTTTTGGATCAGTGGTCTAGAGAACCTTCATGGATTCTCTCATTGCATCCTTGCCTCTCAGAGTTATAATGTATTTCAGCCATCACTTTCCCTTCTAACCTCACACATTAGGGGGCATTTTTCATTGCACAAATTACCACATCTATGCATCTATGCATCTATGACATGGCCCAACCCTTTTCCCTAGCTTGCTAATAAAAATCCCAACTTCCCTCATCAAAATCACATAAAAAACATGACTTTTGCTTATTTCCTTTGTGCAGGAAATCGAGGAGTACAAGGAGAAAATAAGGACCCTAGAGAAATAGGTGCATTTTTGCAAAAAGACAGAACAAGTGTTGACGAATTTCAAATAAGTGTTGCATTAATAAGAAAACAAATCCAAAACCTCGCTAAAGAGATGTATGTTGGAATACAAAGCTTCCAGAAAAATTTTGTTCAAATCATGGTGCAACTAGACAAGGCTCAAACCAAGAATATGGAATTCATTTGAATCAAATCAAGTTTAGATGAGATGAAGCAATGGGCAGTAGACAATTTGAATTCCTCGAAAGAATTATCACAAATGACTGATTGGGAAGGTGAACTAAACTATGTCACCCTTAATAGTTGTCAACAAGAATGGGAAAATCTAGAAAAGGAGTTGAAAAAAACACTTGGGATATGCACTAAAATACACAAGGCGACCATTATCCTAACCATAATATGTCATCTACCTCAAATTGGAGATCTAGGCCAACCAAAATCAAATGAGTGGGTTTATGCAGAGTTAGAAGAGAATGTGCAAGCTAGGGAATTGGTTGTCGGGACCCCACTCAGAGTAACTAGTGTCTTTATGGATGATCATCTCATAAGGCCAGCTACAGCTCAAAATATGATCCAATCTTTCATTGCTAATATGAGAAGGGACATGAAAAACCTCTCCCAAAATTCAGCATCCCATGAGGTTGCCTTAGAGTCCTTGCTATACCACAGAATAATTTCTATTTTAGGATATCATGAAGCATGGGTTGCCTACATTAGTGTTCCATGTGGATATTGTTGGACACCCTCCTATTCCACTGGCTCAAAATACAATTTCCATGTTGGCAGTTTTTCGGGTCTCAAACTTCTAGGGTCGTTTTGAGGCCCTAAACGACGTTTTTTTTACGTTGCGGGGCCAGGGCCAATTTTATAGGCTCTCACCTAGGCCTAGTCAGAATGTGTACTCCTGGGCTAGACCATTCTGACTAGGTATCGAGTACCCCAAATGGAGATCGTATGCAAAAGTTACACCCTCAGGAAGTTGATGTATCAACTACACCCATCGGGGCCCACAAACCTTTTGGCGTTTCTTCTTCTGGGGTTAGGGTTTTCAATGTTTAGGGTTTTCTCATTAATTCTTTAGGTTAAAAAGGCATTTTGAGCCTCATTATAACTAGCTTCTTGTGAATGAGCATAGCCAACATATCTCTCTCTTAAGAGATAAGCTACCACCATTCTAGCTAGCTTGTGTGCCTTGCATTTTACAGTCTTTTGTATTTCAGACATCCATTAATAGAATCTTAGTTTTATTGTATTATTATGTTCCTTGCAATATATCTATGTATTTCCTTGTTATATCTCCATTATGTTTTCGCCTTCATGTCATTCTCAAAATAATATGGATCAATGGTATTAGAGCAGTCTGCTCCTTGTCATTCTTAGTGCATGTCCCTGACGAGGTCGGCGTATAGAGAGTTGGGTCTTGAGATTATTTCTCTTGAGGACAACCGCTCTCGCCCCCCCAAGAAACCTCCCATGGTGGAAGAAAATAGGGATGACATAGCAGTATATCCTATCAAATTGTTGCTCAAGGAAGCCCCCGTGCAACCGAGGAACAAGATGATGGATAATTTCACCCAGATCCTTCGATGGTTTCCAACAACAATGAAGGCACCTTCAACTAGTGATCACTTCAAAGGTGTGACACCCTTTAAGGTACAAGTTAACTTTGATATTCCTTTATTTGAAGGACAAATAGACATTGACACTTTGGAAAAATGGTTAAGTCTACTAGAGGGTTATTTCTCTACCCAAAAATTTTCCAACAATGAAAAAATTACCTTCGCACTCCTTAAGGCCCTTCCCCGTGTCAAATATTGGTGGGAGACTTACTGTGAGAAACATGGTAAATGTGAGTCTGCAATTTTTGGGCTAGGACCCACTTGGGTGGATTTTGTTGATGCCCTCAAGAAGTAATACTACCCTATTGGAAAGTATGATGACCAGTACACGAGATGGACAACGTTGTGTCAGGAGAGGGACTAGAGAGTGTCGAAGTACACCAACATATTCCATACCTTGTGCACAAATATTGGTATTAAAGTCTCTACGCAACATTTAGTTCTAAAGCACTGCGGTGGCCCACACATGTACATCCAAACATATA
Organism: Picea mariana; assembly: GCA_032191745.1. Classification (NCBI taxonomy): domain Eukaryota; kingdom Viridiplantae; phylum Streptophyta; class Pinopsida; order Pinales; family Pinaceae; genus Picea; species Picea mariana. The sequence goes on from JASDQU010241286.1 coordinate 28,653, forward strand.
TGGAGTTCCTGGAAATCCCCTCACTAGGAGTTGCTTACCAATATGTTGTCAAGATGAAATAGAAGATTAAGCAAAAGAATAAGGGATATTTTGGTTCTACAAACCT
>JASDQU010241286.1:28958-39479 GCA_032191745.1 Picea mariana
TCGCTGAGACGAAAGACTTAGGGTTGAATGTTGACTCAGACTATGATTCAGAACCAGAAAAGGGAAAATGAATCATTGACGTGGAACCTAGTGTTGCTACCACAAAATTCTATCCAGAGGAACCAGAGGAGTCTGAAGAAGGGGAGCACCTCGTCCACTCACAAATGTGGGTTAAGGGGACCCCACTCCATTTCAGTTTTTGATCCATCTATGTGTTCCTTCAAGAAAGCATGCAAAGATGATTTGGGAAGCTCATTATCGTCAGGCGGTACGACACTTTGGTGTGGAGAAAATAGTGGCAGTAGAGCAAAATCATTTTTATTAGCCAAAGCTTCAGCAAGATGTCTACAACTACATCAAATCCTACAATGCGTGCATCATTTCCATGCTCACCATCAAAAAATAGGGGCTATATACCCCTCTGCGTACTCTAGAAAGGCCTTGCGAGTCCATCTCCATGGATTACATGTCCAGTCTTCCTTCAACCAAGCATGGGAACGAATATGTATTCATGATCATTGATCGATTCTCTACGATGGCAGTTTTGGCACCCTACAAGAACAGCATCACAGCCGAGGCCACCATCAAGCTCTTCTTTGAACATGTTTGGGTTCATTTTGGGCTCCCGTAAACCATTATCTTGGATCGAGATAGTAGGTTCTTGAGTACTTTTTAGTCCAACCTTTGGTCGATGTTGGACACCAAGTTGACCAAATCAATTGTCTTCCACCCATAGACTGATGGAAAAACAAAGTTAGTCAACATGATTATTTTCCATATCCTGAGGATGTATGATTACAAACATCCACGCACATGGGAAAGCCTTCCTTATGTTCAACACAACTACAACAGATCCCTCCATAGCTCTATTGGCCACAACCATTTTCAGGTGTGCTTGGTGTTCCAGCCATTGGACCCCATTAACATAGCTTTGCCCATTGCAGTTGTACAGGAAAAGTCCTCCCATGCTTGCTCAGACTGAGGCCAATCGAGCATCCAAATTTTTTGATCGAATCCAACACATCTAATAACAATTTCATGATATTTTTCATAAATCCAATGCTAAGTACAAGAAGTGCCACGATTAGCATCGTGTACCACACAATTTTCAGGTGGGAGATAAGGTATGGTTGCATTTGCAGAAAGAGAATCTCACAGGACCCCATCGGAAGCTATGCCAACTTCAATACAGGCCTTGCAACATCACCAATTTTATGGGTGAGAATTCTTTTGAATTAAGTATTACTCATTTCCTTGGCTTGCACCGGGTATTTAATGTGGAACTGCTTCGACCATATTTTTTGCCTCTCCTGGACACTTTAGACGCGGTCAAGCACTTGACCCCTGCAGAACTCAATCCTAACTTCATTGAACATGTGACAGTTGATTTGAGCATGGACACCAAGACCAAGGGAATCCACCAACAGAACATCCAACCCTATCGGGTCATCAAAGCAAGGCAGTTTTCTCATCAGGGCAAGTGGCTCACAAGGAGTTAGATTCTGCAGAAGTTTCCCCATCAAAGGGAGGAACTTGACACAATGGATATCGTTGCTTCCTAAGGGAGGAGGACTGATCCAGGTGGAAATCGATGACCACCCACCTATTCCATTGTCTCAAAGTACAGTTTCCATCTTGGCAATTTTTCTACAGTTTTCCGGGTCCCCAATTTCTGGGGTCGTTTTAAGGCCCTAAACGATGCTTTTTTGACGTTGTAGGCCGCAGGATATATTTGTAGGCTCTCTCCTATGTCCGGACAAAATGATTACTCCTCGAGTAGACCTTTTCGATGAGGTATTGAGTGCCCCAAATGAATATTGCATGCAAAATTTATGCCCTCTAGAAGTTGATGTATCAAATACCCCCATCGTGGCCCACAAACCTTTTGGTGTTTCATCTTCTTGGGTTAGTGTTTTGGATGTTTAGGGTTTTATCATTAATGCTTTATGTTAATAGAGAATTTTGAGCCTCATTGTAACCAACTTCTTGCAAATGAGCGTAGTCGACACATCTCGCTTCAGAGATAAGCTATAACCATTGTAGATAGCTTGTGTGCCTTACATTTTACAGTTTTTTCTATTCTAGACAGACATATATAGAATCTGAGTTTTATTGTATTACAATGTTCCTTGCAATATATCTGTGTATTTCCTTGTTATATCTTTGTTATATTTCTTCTTTCATGTCATTCTCAAAAAAAATCGGATCAATTAGGGACAAAGACAAAGGATAAGCATAGAATAAAATTTGAAATTGTATATCTCGTGTTTTCTTTTTTTTTCATAAATTAGAAAGAAACATAAATAGGGAAAATGAAGATTCTTGTAATTTCTTCTAGGGAATTCAAGAAATCCCAAGAAGTAGTTATCAAGCTAAGATATATAAGCGAAAGAGCACCCATTTTGAAGGGGTTCTTCAAATTTTTAGTTTTATGAGGACTATTTTTCTGAAAGTAATAGTGAGCATCCCTCAAGGCTATTTTGACAGAGAGAAACACATTTTTCCTTATAGCTATTTGGTTGTGAACTACTTCTAGTTGATGTCCAATTATTATGAAATGTTGTAAGATTAATTTTTTCATGAATAGACTTTTGTTGCATGAATGTATGCCATTTTACAGTATTTGTTGCTCTCCTTTATTAATTTTCTGAGATGATGAATGGGTGGGTGTAAATGAGTTAATGCAATAGACATTTCTTTGAATGTATTTGTTTATGTATGTGCTAACAGTCTTTGTCCTTTTAACAACTATCTAAGTAAAGGAAATACACCCGCGTCAACACATTCCCCACAACAACTCATAATCCCACAATGACCCAGCAATCAATCAACATAGGGTTCAAGAAACTTAATAGACTTGACTTCTAGCACGCGAGAGGAGGAAATTACCGTCCTTTCGAATCTAGGCTCCCTACATGAGATCCACCGAGACGATTGTTGATTGAAAAGTGGCTATTAATGATCTTTATTAGTTTCCACCACACGGAAATTAAAATTATTCATGAATTAGATGTAAATTATGCCCTTCGTTTGTCCAAATGACACTAGATGTATGGGTTACTACTTTGTGAGACAACATGTTAGGATGTTGATTACAGGGACCTTCTGCAGACCTTCAATCTCCTTTTCCACTCAATCTATGATCAATTATAGTTTTCTATCTGAGGGACTTTCCTTTCAGGTCATTATGTTGATAATTATGCTTGAGTCCCCAATGGTGATCAGGGAATTCAGAATAGCGTTTTTTGCTCGGAGGATACCTCGGTAGAGAGCATAAGCCTCTACTTGATTATTTTTTGTCCTTCTTAGATGATCCCCCCCCGGCATCCCCCATCCCCCCACACCTACTACCCCTACATTTCCTTTGGATACTTTGTCAAAGAATAAGATTCGTGATCTTTGAAAGTGTTGTCAATTCTGAAATTATTGCTTACTCATTCTTAATTTCTAGGATCTGTTTGAGATTGGTTTACACATAGATGTCATGGATCATTGATATGAGATAAAGAATTGGTTCATCCATCTTTCCTCCTCTAGGTCTAGAATTTCATGAGATATCTTTACATTTTTCCTTGAATTGGTGAGTTATGTAAGAAGGTCGTTTGCTTTGGCTACAACTAATCTTGGAATATCTTTCTCATGCTTGAAAATGGATTTTTTTTGTGCCAGCCATATTTTCCAAAAAAATATATTTTGGGAGGGCCATCCAAAGTTTCTTGAGTATAGGCTTGTTTTTGAAAGCTCCCTTGTAGTTTTTTCTCTAAGTGGAAAACATTTGTTTCCAAGTATTGTGCTTATGAACTCAATGAATGATCCCAACAAAGGCATATTGTTATACCTGACTAGTGAAGTGGCAGTCAAAAAAGAATTGACAAGTCATCTCCTCTTCCTTGAGACATAACATACAACCAGACGGGCCTTGAATTCCTTTTTTTTGTAAATTTTCAGCTATGAGAATCTTCACTTGCACCACTAACTAGTAGAAGATATTTATTTTAGAAATACCATATGAATGCTAGACTTGATTTCAAATGATGGAGCTAATGCAAGTATCCATTCTTTACAGTGTACTCCAAATTTCCATAGCCCCATTGATCAGGAGTGGATAAGTCTCAAGGAGCACATCCTTTGACAGAAGAGAATAGGGAACGAGATTATGTAAATGAGAAGGGGGTGATCTAATGGACCACATAGTCTATCTACTAGAAATTTTAGACCACTTTGAGATGTCAAACAAAGTGACCAGATTTTTACCATCCATCCAAAATTTTAAGGGAAGAAGCTCTTGTTTTTGTTCAAGAGGATTATTGTCGATAATACCATCTTCCCATATCTTTATTAATTGGCCATTTATAGGAATCCAAGTAATATGGATTGTATGATGGACACAATAGCCTTTACAAGTCTCTAAATATGTGATCCACTTATGTATTCCAAAGTTATATCGATACATCTACTTCAAGCTCCTTTGAAATATTTTTTGAGAAGTACCTTCTTCCACCAATCCACCTTGCCAGAGATCAACCACTATAAAAGATTTGCACTCAACACCTTGTTCATGAGGAGAGGATCCTTAATCTCCAAACTACGTTGGTACTTTGGGGCTCTTACAATCTTCCAATTTATCATATGGATTTTTTAGTTAGTTTTACCTCTTTACCATAACAAATTTCTCAACTCTTGAGCAATTTGCTATGTAATTATCATAGGAGCTAGCATAGTTGAGCACTAAAAAATCGAAGGAGCAGAGAAGACTGAATTTTATGAGTACTACTCGTCCTATAGGATTTAGCCATTGTGAATCCCATTATTTCAATTTGGATTTTATTTTACTAATGACATTGATCCAAGACTATGTCGTTGGGTTGCTCAATGAGATGGGTATCCAAAACATTTAAATGAGGTCCATGATTATTGACAGGGGAACATGAGGATATGAGAGATGGCTTGAAGAATTTGAGAACTAATGTTCCAACCAAATATTTGACTTTTTTAATTGTTAACCTTTCCACCTAAAACACAGGTAAAGAGGTCTAGAGTTTGCTTGAATCGCTCAGCCATGACAGTCGAGGCTCTGCCTAACAACAAAGTATTGTCTGTAAATTGAGAGTGATTAATACTCTTAACTCCCCAAAGAATTTTGATGTTAGAAAGAACATCAAATATCTTGTTAGCTTCCAATTTCATGCTTAATGATCCTTCCATAATAATGTAGAGCAGAGGGGACAAAGGGTATGTAACGCCCCATTTTGACCTAGGTAGCTAAACTACATTATGACCTAATTACATTTCTTTGCTTATTATCTGTGGAATGTTGTTAGAACACAACACTTCAATATATGGACATATGGACCTACATATATGTGAATATTATGAATGGTTATTCTTTGTGTGATTATTGATGGATGTTGTGTGATTTACTTCTAGCATAAAAGTTTTATATGAAATATTTTGGTACATGGATACTAGGTTTGATTGATATGTTTTAATGCAATTAACACCATGCACATGATGAATAACTAACTAGTTTACATGGTTCATCGATGAGTAACGTTGAAATTGCATGTCAATAGTTTTATGATTATGCATGATCTTGTGTTGTAAACTAACCTACAAGTTGAATCGATTATGTGATACTGAGAGAAGTGTGATATTAAGTGGTCGATATCATGGACATCATGAAAAATGGTATCATAAGTATCATCCTTATGTTATTTTATATTGGTTCAAATGCATTGTTATGACATTTGGGTGAGTGCAGGTTTTTCAAGTCACACGACTGCCTAAAACTGGATATTCAATAAAAGCTCCCGGAACATAACATCGTAGTATGATCCATGATAGGGTGTTGACCCTAATTCTATCAGGAGGGGTGGAGGCATTTCCCACCATTTATCCTTCAAAACCTGGAGTTGTGGGAGGGATGTCTTGAGTCACACTCCCTTAAACGTGTGATGGTGATTGTTAGTTGCCTACTGGAGAAGCTTAGTCAAGCAAATGAATGAATTAAGTTAATTGATTTAATGAGATTTAATGTTATTATTAATTTAATTAATTAAATTAAATTTTAATGTTAGTAATAAAGTGATTGAATTAATATGTGCGTGGAAATGCCACGTGTAAAATTGAATTAATTATATTTGGCATGGTTTAAATGTTATTTATGGAGTTAGGATAGGATAGTAGATAATGTCGAGGAGGGTAGGGCTTTGATTATGAGAGGATCTTTTCGAGAGGAAGGTGGTGAAAGAAGGGATGAGGGAAAGAATTTCGAGGAGGTTTGAGGGGCTCCGAGTAGAGAGAGAGGGGCCATGAAATTAATGAGTAGGCGGTCGTTGCTAGTGAACTTGACGGCGGTACGACCGAAGTAATTGATGTGCAAGCCACTGGCCTTAGGCCAAGGCCGCAACTAAACTCCCTCTCTCACACCTCCATGCGCAGACAAACTAGGCAGTCAAGCAAATGAATGAAGAACATGATATTTTAGGGTTTAAATCGCATTAATATTTTATTGCAACAAATGAAAGGGATGGCACTTGGGCTTCATGAAATGATGTGTTTTGCCTATCTTAATAACTTGTATTTTATTTTTTATTAGTATTTATTTATTTTAATTTATTATTATTATTATTATACCTACCGTGCCAGGTATATAGCAATCTAATAGCATTAGCTTTGACTGCATATTAATCAAATGTTTCACTATGATATTATATTTTTAAGATATTTAAATTATTTTTCTTTATTACTATTGTAGATCATTTGAACATCCTATTAGATAGGTGGTCACGGTATTTGAAGGGCTATTTAATATTATTAAATGTTTGAATGAAGTTTTGTAGGGCGGGACAGTGGCTTGTAAAATAGCAGTGGCTTCCAAAATAAGTTTTAAATATTCGGTCAAAACGTCATGGCCACAAAATTTCAATGTACAATCTCTGATATTACCTCTTACACGATTCTCTATATTTGGCCAAAGTTTTTAGAGTTATACTTACCGTAAAATAATGTAAAAACAACAAAATGGTGTAAAAAAACAATTCTCTATATATGTGTCTTTTTATAATAAATGAATTAATTAAATTTTATACATATAGATTTTTTTTATAGGTTAAAAGGATGTTATTATTTTAAGATAAAAATAAAAATAAAAATTTTAAGATATAATGTTATATATATATATATATATATATATATAATGTTAAGGTTTTATGTGTGAAGTCTTCAAAAGTCATGCTTAAGTTTAATCTTGGCAATTCATGGACGTGTGGTACTATGGTGGTTCTCACTTGGCAGCTTGGCTCAACCAAGGATACTTCACTCGGACTAAGCCTCTTCACCCAAAGCATACCCATACTCTGTTCTAGGTTATGGACGAGTCACATCCTTACTCTATGCAACTTAGTTGTATACTTAGATATTTGTTAACATTCTTTAACACTTAGTCATTCTAGCATACAACAGAAAACATGTGAAACACAAGAGACACAGATATAGTGTGGGCGGCACCAATGGTGCTTAAAACACAACTTTGTTTATTATATTGTGAAATAGAAACAAATATTTACAAAGAGGTCGTTAATGGCCCAGTTACATAGATGGATGGAGTCTCGAGACTCTGCCCCATACAACAACATTGTCCAGACTTGCAAATCTGTCACGCCAAGACTTTCCTCCGTGCTCCTCCTTGCCTTAGCTTGAGGTGCACCCCACTTGTGTGCCTAGCCTCAAACCCTCATGTCTCTTTCCTTCACCTTTCTTCCTGTGACTTTGGTTGTGACCCCTTGTGCTCTTATAAGGACTCCAAGGATCACTTGTGCGAAAAATCATGTATTTTGGGTGTGTTGCGCTCCTTCGTGAATCGTCACACTCAACCAAATAATCATGCCTCTACATGGACCCAGTGCGCCCAAATGAGCCCATCCACCCATCAACCGTCGTGCCCCTGCGTGGACCCAATGTGCCCAAATGAGCCCATCCGCCCATCAACCGTCGCATCTCTTGGATTAGTGCACCCCATCCTTGGGCGCGTGCCTCTTGCCTTGTGATCTTCCTTGTGTCAATTGTCGTGACTCTCTATGGGTGTGTCAATGGGGTCGTCCAACCTCTCCAGTGTGCCCATGTTGCCAAGGGCAGACAGGTCCACTCCTTGAGCATACTCCCAAGTTGCCCCGCCCTTTCCAAAACACAACCTAATTCTTTGTCGTTCATCGTAAGGGAAGAAGGATCTGTGTCCCTTGGGATTACATGTAACCATCATGCCCCAAGGTGCTCCTACCCACACACATAATACAAGTTACACATTCTTTACCAATCGATCACTCCCTCCTTGTGCTCTTTGTTTGTCCCATTGTCAAATATGTCCAAGTAGTGCGCACACTCGGTGGGTGTCACGGAAGGCCTTACATCCTCCCCCACTAAACTTGTTGTCGTCCCGGTAACTTCCATAACACTTGTGATTCGTAGCGACCTCTGTCAAACTCCCGAATCATATCCTCATATTTCCACAAGGACTAATATCTCTCCCAACTGTCCTCTTTGTCGGATTTGTCCTTCCAATGGATGAAGTACTCATGCACATGACCTCTGCCCCATCCCAAGATGTGATGCGCCAAAATATTCTCTACCTCCAACTCTAGCTTATTTTCAACCATGGTTAGTGCTCTGGATGGCTCAACTCGACTTGGGACATCTGGGTCTCTTTGGCATGACTTCAATTGGCTAACGTGGAAGACAAGATGAATATGTTGCATATGGAATCATAACTCCAATCTATAGGTGAGATTGTCAATCTTCTCAAGAAATTTGAACGGTCCCTCATACCTCTGCACGAGAGATGGATCCATCCCTTTAGGTGGTGGGAACCGATCTCTGCTCAGCTTGAGAAAGACCAACTCTCCTACTTGGAATTTTGTGGCTCACTTGTTGCAGTCTACCCACTGCTTTATTCTGTCTGTTGTGTTAGTCAAGTATGTGTGAGCTATCTCCAACCTATCCTTCCAACTCTTCACAAAACTCACAATTGATGCATTTGTCCCATAGTATCCACGTGTCACAAAATGAGGAGTTGTGGTTTGTTGTATGTTTGTCAACTCAAATGGACCATAGCATGTCATTGAACTCTTCTTCAAGTTGTAGTTGAACCGGGCAGCGTCCAACAAGTCCAACCAATTCATTTGATCTACATGTATATAGTGCCACAAGTAGTTCTCCAGAAGTGCATTGATTTGTTCGATCTACCCATTTGTCTAAACTCTTCAACAACTTCATCCCCACAAGCTTGAACAATGTTGTCCAAAACTTACTCGTGAACCTTGCATCCCTATCCTACACAATGTTCATAGGAAGACCCCAATACTTCACTATGTGCTTCAAAAATAACTTTGCAACTTCTTCCATGCTGCAAGGCATCGTATCCTCGTTCCAACAACGCCATCATTCTCTAGTGTCTTGGGTGGCCAGACCAGGGCAAGTCATGACATTCCTTCACGAGTTCCCTCCTGAGGTTGGATGACTTAGGGGCATAGATTTGCTCCCCAAAGTACAATAATCCATCACATAGCCAAAACTTCTGTGTTTTTCCATCCTTCACCTGCTTCATAATTTTCTTCGATGTGTGATCATGCTCTAACCCTTCCTTGATCCTTTTGTGATGTACGCAAATTGTCCTCCTCCTCTAGGACTGTGAGTTATGATTTTTTGCTCAAGACATCTGCGACAACGTTTAGCCTGCCCAACCTATACTCAATGGTCATGTCAAATTCAACAAGGAAGTCTTCCCACCTTGCCTACTTGGGTGACAACTTCAGCTACATTGCAAATAACTTGTCCCAGCTTTGTCTGTCTTCGTGATAAATGGCTTGCACGACAAGTAGTGTATCCAAGTCTACAAACAATGTACTACTACATTCATCTCCTTCTCATGAACGGGGTATCTCCATTCGTGATCTTGGAGCTTCCTAATCTCAAAAGTGACCAGATGTCTATCTGACATTAAAACCCCTCCAATGGCAAAGTTTGATGCATCCATCTACACTTCAAACTATTTCTCAAAGTTTGGTAGCTTCAAGACAGGATTTGTGACAATTCTATGTTTTATGTCTCCAAACGTAGACTTGCACCTCTCTATCGAGTTCCATGCTTTCTTGATTTTCAACAAGTCAGTTAGCAGTGCAACAATCTTGGAGTAGCCCTCTATAAACTTGCTATAGTAGTTGGCTAGTCCAATGAAGTCTCTCATGTTGTGAATTGTATGTGGCTCTTCCCAATCTTCTATTGCCTTGACCTTCACAGGGTCCATGCGAATGCATCCTTGGCCAATCCAATTCCCAAAGAATGGTATCTTAGTCTGGCGAAAAACACACTTAGACTTATTCAAGAATAGTTGGTTATGTCGCATCGCTTCGAAGACATGTCCCAAATATTTTTTGTGCTCGTGCATACTTTCGTTGTACACTATGATTTCATCCGAATACACCACAACGAACCTGTCCAAAAATGGTTGCAACACGTCATTCATCA
>JASDQU010241286.1:40039-54590 GCA_032191745.1 Picea mariana
GTGTCCTTGTTCTTCCAAAAGAGAACCGAGGTGCCATACAGGGACCTGGACGGATGATTGAATCCATCATCAATCAATTATGTCAACTATCACTTCAACTCTTCCAACTCAGGTCAATACAATCAGTAGGGATCTCTTGTTGGTGGCTGCAGCCCAGGCTCTAGCTCTATATGATAGTCGACAATGCATCATAGTGGGTTCACTTTCAGCAACTCATTCGACATTATGTCCGCAAAATCACCCAACAAGTCAGTGAGCTCGCGTGAAACAAATGTCCCCATTCCATCCTCTTGAAGTTCTCCAAAATTGTTGCATAAATCTGTGATCCATTCCGCCTTGCTACTCTCTTCATACTCAGTGAAGACACAATTTGCACCTTTCCACCAGACTTCCTTACAATTCTTTTCAAAACCCAAGCCTTATATTCGCCAAGTATACGCATCTTATCCATCCATGGCATGAGGACCGAATGTGTCCTCCTTAGGAACTCTTGCCCCAAGAATCACCTCAAATTCATCCATAGGCATCAATGTGAACTTAGCTTGACCTTCCCACTTATCAAGTTGAATGAGAACCAAGGAGCCACCACTAGCCACTGCCTTTCCTTTAGAGTTTACTGCCTTCACCACAACTCTGCACAGGGAGTTGGGACTTAGAGTCCACTCCTTGGGCATGCTCCCAAGTTAACCCGCCCTTTCCCAAACATAACCTAAGTCTTTGTCAACTGTCACAAGGGAATAAGGGTGTGTGATCGCTTGGGCTCGCACATCACCATCATGCCCCAAGGTGCTCCTGCCCATGCCCATAATACAAGTTCTTTCCCAACTAATCGTTCCCTCCTTATGTTCTTTGTCTGTCCCATTGTTGAATCTACCTAAGGAGCATGTGTGCTAGCTGGGTGTCACAGAAGGCCTTACATCCTCCCTTACTGAACTTGTTTCCATCTCGGCAACTTCTGTACCACTTGCAATCTGTAGCGACCTCTTTCAAACTCCAAAATCATGTCCTCATATTTCAACAAGGACTCATATCTCTCCCAATTGTCCTCATCGTCGGTTTCATCCTTTCAATGGACAAAGTACTCACACACTTGACCTCTGCCCCGTCCCAAGATGTGATGTGCCAAAATATTCTCTTCCTCCAACTTTGGCTTGTCTGCAACAATGACTAGTGCTCTGGATAGCTCAACTCAACTTTGGTCATCCGGGTATCTTTGGCATGAATTCAATTCGCTAACGTGGAAGACGAGATGAATATGTCACATGTGGAATGGCAAATCCAATATGTAGGTAAAGTTTCCAATCTTCTTAAGAACTTTGAACAGACCTTCATACCTCTGCATGAGAGGTGGAGCCATACCTTTAGGTGGTGGGAACTGATCTTTGCTCAACTTGAGTAAGACCAACTCTCCTACTTGGAATTATGTGTCGCTCATGTTGTGGTCTATCCACTGCTTCATTATGTTTGATGCATTAGTCAAGTGTGTGCGAGCTATCTCTGACCGATCATGCCAACTCTTCACAAAACCCATGGCTTATGGATTGGTCCCATAGTAGCCATGTGTCACAAAATGAGGAGTTGTGGGTTGTTTTTCATTCGTCAGCTCGAATGGACTATAGCCCGTCACTGAACTCTTCTGCAAGTTGTAGCTAAACTAGGTGGCGTCCAACAAGTCTAGCCAATTCATTTGATCTGCATGTACATAGTGTCACAAGTAGTCCTCCAAAAATATGTTGGTTCATTCTGCTGATCTTTTTTTGGATGGTAGGATGAACTCTTCAACAAATTTGTCCCCACAAGATTGAACAATGTTGTCCAAAAATTACTCGTGAACCTTGCATCCCTATCCAACACAATGTTTAGATGAAGACCCCAATACTTAACTATGTGCTTGAAAAACAACTTTGCCACTTCTTTTGCGCTGCAAGGAATGTTTGTCGCAACGAAGACAACATACTTGGAGAATCGATCCACCGCGACCAAAAACTCGTTGTATCCCTATTAGCGCTAGAAGTCAACTCAAGACTGTTGTTGAGTTAAGCCTAGCATACTTTGTTTCAAAATGTTCAATAGAGGTTTTAAGATGGATAAATCCTTGCTTGATTTGAAAGGGATCAATGATCTGATCTATTAAGATCACTTACCTAAGTGTAGAAAGTCAGGTAAACAAAACTGATGGCTAGAGATTTAATATTTTAAGTGATGTGATTGAGAGAAGGGGAAAAACAAAGACTGATAAATACATTAATGACAAATCTTGTCTTTAATGTCTTTATGCAGCAGAGGAATAAACCTTTATCCATAATTCATTCTAAATAATATTTAAGGAGGAAAACACCATTGTGGCAAAGATCACTAAAATCATGTTAAAGCAACCTTCTCAGCACAAAAATCATTTTTCATAAGCTCGTATAACATCAACAAAGGGTTTCAGAAGAAAACATAAAGATGATAAACATAGAAGGATTACAGACTAACCATCAATTTCATTAGCAGTTGAAGTCTTTACATAGGTAAGATAGATCAAAACAAGTCTTTCTACCTTAGGTTACAGTGGGACACTTGAATTGACCTACCTTGAGTCATCTGCAACCTACTTTTGTCATATGACTTCATTTGCCTCTGTCCAAGGAGCTGCACCACCTCAGGTCGCCCCACTTTCGAAATGTGTGAAGCCTATCATATTGTGAGATGTGTCTACACAAAGTTCTTCATTGTGAAATTACTATGATACCATCTGTCACAACCCCAAGAGTCATTCCAAGTCCAACCTTTCTATCTCATGGACATGTGGCACCATAACAGTTCTCACTTGGCAGCTTAGCTCAACCAAGGATACTTCACTCAGACTACACCTCTTAACCTAGAGCATACACATACTTTGTTCTAGGTTGCAGATGAGTCACATATTTACTCTATGCAACTTAGTTGTATACTTGGACATTTGTTAACATTATTTAACTCTTATTCATTTTGGAATACAACAAAAAACATGCAAAACACAAGAGACACAGATATAGTGTGAGCATCACCATCGATGCCTAATACCCAGATTCATTTATTATATTGCGAAAAAAAAAAAAAAATTACAAATAGGGCCCAATTGTGTATCTATTTGTGGCTATGATCTACTTTCACATGGATCCATTGTGTATTCCTTGTGGTCATGCTTACTACTTCATATATATCACATGGATCCATTGTGTATTGCTCGTGTCCATGGAAATTAGTCATACTTTCATATATGTCATGGATCTGCAGTGTATTTGCTTTGGCATCCATGCTTACATCACTTATGAGCATGGGTATGCTCGACTTGGGATAGAGGATAATCTTACTTGATTTTGGTTGACGGTTTCTGTTTTTGGATCAGTGGTCTCGAGAACCTTCATGGATTCTCTCATTGCATCCTTGCCTCTCCGAGTTATAATGTATTTCGGCCATCACTTTCCCTTCTAACCTCACACATTAGGGGGCATTTGTTATTGCACAAATTGCGACATTTATGCATATATGCATCTATGACATGGCCCAACCCTTTTCCCTAGCTTGCTAATAAAAATCCCAACTTCCCTCATCAAAATCACATAAAAAACAAGACTTTTGCTTATTTCCTTTATGCAAGAAATCAAGGAGTACAAGGAGAAAATAAGGACCCTAGAGAAATAGGTGCATTTTTGCAAAAAGACAGAACAAGTGTCAAAGAATTTTAAATAAGTGTTACATTAATAAGAAAACAAATCCAAAACCTCACTAAAGAGATGTATGTTGGAATACAAAGCTTCCAGAAAATTTTTCTTCAAATCATGGTGCAACTAGACAAGGCTCAAACCAAGAATATGGAATTCATTTGAATCAAAGAAAGTTTAGATGATATGAAGCAATGGGCAATAGACAATCTGAATTCCTCGGAAGAATTATCACAAATGACTGATTGGGAAGGTGAACTAAACTATGTCACCCTTTATAGTTGTCAACAAGCATGGGAAAATCTAGAAAAGGAGTTGAAAAAAACACTTGGGATATGCACTAAAATACACAAGGCGACCATTATCCTAACCATAAAATGTCATCTACCTCAAATTGGAGATCTAGGCCAACCAAAATCAAATGAGTAGGTTTATGCAGAGTTAGAAGAGAACGTGCAAGCTAGGGAATTGGTTGTCGGGACCCCACTCAGAGTAACTAGTGTCTTTATGGATGATCATCTCATAAGGCCAGCTATAGCTCAAAATATGATCCAAGCTTTCATTACTAATATGAGAAGGGACATGAAAAACCTCTCCCAAAACTCAGCATCCCATGAGGTTGCCTTAGAGTCCTTGCTATATCATTCTAGCTAGCTTGTGTGCCTTGCATTTTAAAGTCTTTTGTATTTTAGACATCCATTAATAGAATCTGAGTTTTATTGTATTATTGTGTTCCTTGAAATATATCTATGTATTTCCTTGTTATATCTCCATTATGTTTTCGCCTTCATGTCATTCTCAAAATAATATGGATCAATGGTATTAGACCAGTTCGTTGCTTGTCATTCTTAGTGCATGTCCCTGACGAGGTCGGTGTATAGAGAGTTGGGTCTTAAGATTATTTCTCTTGAGGACAACCGCTCTCGCGCCCCCAAGAAACCTCCCATGGTGGAAGAAAAGAGGGATGACGGAGCAGTATATCCTATCAAATTGTTGCTCGAGGAAGCCCCCGTGCAACCGAGGAACAAGATGATGGATAATTTCACCCAGATTCTTCGATGGTTGCCAACAACAACGAAGGCACCTTCAACCAGTGATCACTTCAAAGGTGTGACACCCTTTAAGGTTCAAGTTAAATTTGATATTCCTTTATTTGAAGGACAAATAGACATTGACACTCTGGAAAAATGGTTAAGTCTACTAGAGGGTTATTTCTCTACCCAAAAATTTTCCAACAATGAAAAAATTACCTTTGCGCTCCTTAAGGCCCTTCCCTGTGTCAGAGATTGGTGGGAGACTTACTATGAGAAACATGGTAAATATGAGACTGCAATTTTGGGGCTAGGACCTACTTGGGTGGCTTTTGTTGATGCCCTCAAGAAGCAATACTACCCTATTGGAAACTATGATGACCAGTACACGAGATGGACAACGTTGTGTCAGGAGAGGGACTAGACGGTGTCAAAGTACACCAACATATTCCATACCTTGTGCACAAATCTTGGTATTAAAGTCTCCACGCAAAATCTAGTTCTAAAGCACTGCGATGGCCCACACATGTACATCCAAACATATATGGAGTTCCTGGAAATCCCCTCACTAGGAGTTGCTTACCGATATGTTGTCAAGATGAAATAGAAGACTAAGCAAAAGAATAAGGGAGATTTTGGTTCTACAAACCCATCGCAACAAAATCCCGGTAAGGGTGGCCCTAACTCCCAAGGAAAAGGACAAATCAAGGATGGTGAATCCTAGGACAACCAATCCTAGCCACTAGCAAAGAAGGGTAATGCGAAGTCAAAGAAGGACATTGTAAAGTGGTGTGAGTTCCATAAAATCCCTTGGCACAATACATATGAATGTTGCTTCAAACAATCGTTGTTCGTTGAGACGAAAGACTTAGGGTCAAATATTGACTCAGACTACGATTTGAAACTAGAAAAGGGAAAACGAATCATTGACGCAGAACCTAGTGTCGCTACCACAAAATTCTATTCAGAGGAACCAGAAGAGTCTGAAGAAGGGGAGCACCTCTTCCACTCACAAATGTGGGTTAAGGGGACCCCACTCCATTTCACTGCTTGAGCCATCTATGTATTCCTTCAATAAATCATGGAAAGATGATTTGGGAAGCTCATTACCGTCAGGTGATACGACACTTTGGTGTGGAGAAAACATTGGCAGTACTGTAAAAGCATTTTTATTAGCCAAAGCTTCAACAAGATGTCTACAACTACATCAAATCTTACAATGTATGTGTCATTTCCATAATCGCCATCAAAAACTAGGGGCTATACACCCCTCTGCGTACTCTAGAAAGGCCTTGCGAGTCCATCTCCATGGATTACATGTCTATTCTTCCTTCAACCAAGCATGGGAACGAAAGTGTATTCATGATCATTGATCGATTCTCTACGATGGAAGTTTTGGCACCCTACAAGAAGAGCATCATAGCCGAGGCCACCATCAAGCTCTGCTTTGAACATGTTTTGGTTCAATTTGGGCTACCGTAAACCATTATCTCGGATCAAGATAGTAGGTTCCTGAGTACTTTTTAGTCCAACCTTTTGTCGATGTTGGACACCAAGTTGACCAAATCAATTGTCTTCCACCCATAGACTGATGGAAAAACAAAGGTAGTCAACGTGATTATTTTCCATATCCCGAGGATGTACGATTACAAACATCCACGCACATGGGAAAGCCTTCCTTATGTTCAACACAACTACAACAAATCCCTCCATAGCTCTATTGGCCACAACCATTTTCAGGTGTGCTTGGTGTTCCATCCATTGGACCCCATTCATATAACTTTGCCCATTGCAGTTGCACAGAAAAAGTCCTCCCATGCTTGCTCAGACTGAGGCCAATCGAGCATCCAAATTTTTTGATCGAATCCAACACATCTAATAACAATTTCATGATATTTTTCATAAATCCAATGCCAAGTACAAGCAGTGCCACGATTAGCATCGCGTACCACACAATTTTCAGGTGGGAGATAAGGTATGGTTGCATTTGCAGAAAGAGAATCTCACAGGACCCCATTGAAATCTATGCCAACTCTAATACAGGCCTTACACCATCACCAATTTTATGGGTGAGAATTCTTTTGAATTAAGTATTACTCATTTCCTTGGCTTGCACCGGGTATTTAATGTGGAACTGCTTCGACCATTATTTTTGCCTCTCCTGGACACTTTGGACGCGGTCAAGCACTTGACCCTTGCAGAACTCAATCCTAACTTCATTGAACATGCGACAGTTGATTTGAGCATGGACACCAAGACCAAGTGAACCCACCAACGGAACATCCAACCCTATCGGGTCATCAAAGAAGGGCAGTTTCCTAATCAGGGCAAGTGGCTCACAAGGAGTCATATTCTGCAGAAGTTTCCCCATCTAAGGGAGGAACTTGACACAATGGATATCATTGCTTCCTAAGGGAGGAGGACTAATCCAGGTGAAAATCGATGACCACCCACCTATTCCATTGTCTGAAAGTACAGTTTCCATCATGGCAATTTTTCTACAGTTTTTCGGGTCCCCAATTTCTGGGGTCGTTTTAAGGCCCTAAACGACGCTTTTCTTATGTTGTAGGCCGCAAGAGATATTTGTAGGCTCTCTCCTATGTCCGGTTAGAATGATTACTCCTCGACTAGACCTTTTTGATGAGGTATTGAGCGCCCCAAATAAATATTGGATGCAAAAGTTACGCCCTCTAGAAGTTGATGTATCAAATACCCCCATCATGGCCCACAAACCTTTTGGTGTTTCATCTTCTTGGGTTAGTGTTTTGGATGTTTAGGGTTTTATCATTAATGATTTATGTTAAAAGAGAATTTTGAGCCTCATTGTAACCAACTTCTTGCAAATGAGCGTAGTCGACACATCTCGCTTCAAAGATAAGCTATAACCATTCTAAATAGCTTGTGTGCCTTACATTTTACAGTATTTTCTATTCCAAACAGACATATATAGAATCTGAGTTTTATTGTATTACTGTGTTCCTTGCAATATATCTGTGTATTTCCTTGTTATATTTTTGGTATATTTCTTCTTTCATGTCATTCTCAAAAAAAATCGGATCAATTAGGGACAAAGACAAAGGATAAGCATAGAATAAAATTTGAAATTGTATATCTCGTGTTTTCTTTTTTTTTTCATAAATTAGAAAGAAACATAAATAGGGAAAATGAAGATTCTTGTAATTTATTCTAGGGAATTCAAGAAATCCCAAGAAGCAATTATCAAGCTGAGATATATAAGCCAAAGAGCACCCAATTTAAAAAGGTTCTTCAACTTATTAGTTTTATGAGGACTATTTTTCTGAAACTAATAGTGAGAATCCCTCAAGGCTATTTTGACAGACAGAAACACATTTGTCCTTATAGCTATTTGGTTGTGAACTACTTCTAGTTGATGTCCAATTATTATGAAATGTTGTAAGATTACTTTTTTCATGAATAGACTTTTGTTGCGTGATTGTATGCCATTTAACAGTATTTGTTGCTTTCCTTTATTAATGTTTTGAGATGATGAATGGGTGGGCGTAAATGAGTTAATGCAATAGACGTTTCTTTGAATGTATTTGTTTATGTATGTGCTAACAGTCTTTGTGCTTTTAACAACTATCTAAGTAAAGGAAATACACATGCATCAACACATTCCCCACAACAACTCATAATCCCACAATGACCCAGCAATCAATCAACATAGGGTTCAAGAAACTGAATAGACTTAACTTCTCGCATGCGAGAGGAGGAAATTATCGTCCTTTCGAATCTAGGCTCCCTACATGAGATCCACCAAGGATTGTTGATTGAAAAGTGGCTATTAATGATCTTTATTAGTTTCCACCACACGGAAATTAAAATTATTCATGAATTAGATGTAAATTCCGCCCTTCTTTTGTCCAAATGACACTAGACTTAGGGGTTACTACTTTGTGAGACAACATGTTAGCATGTTGATTACAAGGACCTTCTGCAGACCTTCAATCTCCTTTTCCACTCAATATATGATCAATTATAGTTTTCTATATGAGGGAGTTTCCTTTCAGGTCATTATGTTGATAATTATGCTTGAGTCCCCAATGGTGATCATGGAATTCAGAATAGCGTTTTTTGCTAGGAGGATACCTCGGTAGAGAGCATAAGCCTCTACTTGATTATTTGTTGTCCTTCTTAGACCCTATGCATATGAATTTTCTACTTTTCCCTTAGGATACAAAATGATCCCCCCCCCCCGTCCCCCATCCCCTCACACCTACTACCCCTACATTTCCTTTGGATACTTTGTCAAAGAATAAGATTCGTGATGTTTGAAAGCGTTGTCAATTCTGAAATTATTGCTTACTCATTCTTAATTTCCAGGATCTGTCTGAGATTGGTTTACACATAGATGTCATGGATCATTGATATGAGATAAAGAATTGGTTCATCCATATTTCCTCCTCTGGGTCTAGAGTTTCATGAGATATCTTTACATTTTTCCTTGAATTGGTGAGTTACACTGATCTTGGAATATTTTTCTCATGCTTTAAAATGGATTTTTTTTGTGCCAGCCATATTTTCCAAAAAAATATATTTTGGGAGGGCCATCCAAAGTTTCTTGAGTATAGGCTTGTTTTTGAAAGCTTCCTTGTAGTTTTTTCTCTAAGTGGAAAACATTTATTTCCAAGTATTGTGCTTATGAACTCAATGAATGATCCCAACAAAGGCATATTGTTATACCTGACTAGTGAAGTGGCAGTCAAAAAAGAATTGACAAGTCATCTCCTCTTCCTTGAGACATAACATACAACCAGACGAGCCTTGAATTCCTCTTTTTTGTAAATATTCAGCTATGAGAATCTTCACTTGCACCACTAACTAATAGAAGAAATTTGTTTTAGAAATATCATATGAATGCTAGACTTGATTTCAAATGATGGAGCTAATGCAAGTATCCATTCTTTACAGTGTACTCCAAATTTCCATAGCCCCATTGATCAGTAGTGGATAAGTCTCAAGGAGCACATCCTTTGACAGAAGAGAATAGGGAACGATATTATGTAAATGAGAAGGGGGTGATCTAATGGACCACATAGTCTATCTACTAGAAATTTTAGACCACTTTGAGATGTCAAACAAAGTGACCAAATTTTGTCCGTCCATCCAAAATTTTAGGGGAAGAAGCTCTTGTTTTTGTTCAAGAGGATTATTGTCGATAATACAATCTTCCCATATCTTTATTAATTGGTCATTTATAGGAATCCAAGTAATATGGATTGTATGATGGACACAATAACCTTTACAAGTCTCTAAATATGTGACCCACTTATGTATTCCAAAATTATATCGATACATCTACTTCAAGCTCCTTTGAAATATTTTTTGAGAAGTACCTTCTTCCACCAATCCACCTTGCCAGAGATCAACCGCTATAAAAGATTTGCACTCAACCCCTTGTTCATGGGGAGAGGATCCTTAATCTTCAAACTACGTTGGTACTTTGGGGCTCTTACAATCTTCCAATTTATCATATGGATTTTTTTAGTTAGTTTTACCTCTTTACCATAACAAATTTCTCAACTCTTGAGCAATTTGTTATGTAATTATCATAGGAGCTAGCATAGTTGAGCACTAAAAAATCGAAGGATCAGAGAAGACTGAATTTTATGAGTACTACTCGTCCTATAGGATTTAGCCATTATGAATCCCATTGTTTCAATTTGGATTTTATTTTACTAATGACATTGATCCAAGTCTGTGTCACTGGGTTGCTCAATGAGATGGGTATCCAAAACATTTAAATGAGGTCCATGATTATTGACAGGGGAGCATGAGGATATGAGAGATGGCTTGAATAATTTGAGAACTAATGTTCCAACCAAATATTTGACTTTTTTAATTGTTAACCTTTCCACCTAAAACACAGGTAAAGAGGTCTAGAGTTTGTTTGAATCGCTTAGCCATGACAATCGAGGCTCTGCCTAACAACAACGTATCGTCTTCAAATTGAGAGTGATTAATACTCTTAACTCCCCAAAGAATTTTGATCTTAGAAAGAACACCAAATATCTTGTTAGCTTCCAATTTTATGCTTAATGATCCTTCCATAATAATGTAGAGCAGAGGGGACAAAGGGTATGTAACGCCCCATTTTGACCTAGGTAGCTAAACTACATTATGACCTAATTACATTTCTTTGCTTATTATCTGTGGAACATTGTTAGAACAGGACACTTCAATATATGGACATATGGACATACGTATATGTGAATATTATGAATGGTTATTCTTTGTGTGATTATTGATGGATGTTGTGTGATTTACTTCCATCATAAAAGTTTTATATGAAATATTTTGGTACATGGATACTAGGTTTGACTGATATGTTTTAATGAAATTAACACCATGCACATGATGAATAACTAACTAGTTTACATGGTTCATCGATGAGTAACGTTGAAATCGCATGTCAATAGTTTTATGGTTATGCATGATATTCTATTTTTAAGATATTTAAATTATTTTTCTTTATTACTATTGTAGATCATTTGAACCTCCTATTAGATAGGTGGTCACGGTATTTGAAGGGCTATTTAATATTATTAAATGTTTGAATGAAGTTTTGTAGGGTGGGACAGTGGCTTGTAAAATAGCAGTGGCTTCCAAAATAAGTTTTAAATATTCGGTCAAAACGTCATGGCCACAAAATTTCAATGTACAATCTCTTATATTACCTCTTACACGATTCTCTATATTTGGCCAAAGTTTCTAGAGTTATACTTACCGTAAAATAATGTAAAAACAACAAAATTGTGTAAAAAAGCAATTCTCTATATATGTGTCTTTTTATAATAAATGAATTAATTAAATTTTATAGATATAGATTTTTTTATAGGTTAAAAGGATGTTATTATTTTAAGATAAAAATTAATATATATATATAATGTTAAGGTCTTATGTGTGAAGTCTTCAAAAGTCATTCTTAAGTTTAATCTTGGCAATTCATGGACGTGTGGTACTATGGTGGTTCTCACTTGGCAGCTTGGCTCAACCAAGGATACTTCACTCGGACTAAGCCTCTTCACCCAGAGCATACCCATACTCTGTTCTAGGTTATGGACGAGTCACATCCTTACTCTATGCAACTTAGTTGTATACTTAGATATTTGTTAACATTCTTTAACACTTAGTCATTCTAGCATACAACAGAAAACATGTGAAACACAAGAGACACAAATATAGTGTGGGCGGCACCAATGGTGCTTAAAACACAACTTTGTTTATTATATTGTGAAATAGAAACAAATATTTACAAAGAGGTCGTTAATGGCCCAGTTACATAGATGGATGGAGTCTCGAGACTCTGCCCCATACAACAACATTGTCCAGACTTGCAAATCTGTCATGCCAAGACTTTCCTCCGTGCTCCTCCTTGCCTTAGCTTGAGGTGCACCCCACTTGTGTGCCTAGCCTCAAACCTTCATATCTCTTTCCTTCACCTTTCTTCCTGTGACTTTGGTTGTGACCCCTTCTGCTCTTATAAGGACTCCAAGGGTCACTTGTGCGAAAAATCATGTATTTTGGGTGTGTTGCGATCCTTTGTGAATCGTCACAATCAACCAAATAATCATGCCTCTACGTGGACCCAGTGCACCCAAATGAGCCGATCCGCCCATCAACTGTCGTGCCCCTGCGTGGACCCAATGTGCCCAAATGAGCCCATTCGCCCATCAACCGTCGCATCTCTTGGATTAGTGCACCCCATCCTTGGGCGCGTGCCTCTTGCCTTGTGATATTCCTTGTGTCAATTGTCGTGACTCTCTATGGGTGTGTCGATGGGATCGTCCAACCTCTCCAGTGTGCCCATGTTGCCAAGGGCAGACAGGTCCACTCCTTGAGCATACTCCCAAGTTGCCCAGGCCTTTCCAAAACACAACCTAATTCTTTGTCGTTCATCGTAAGGGAAGAAGGATCTGTGTCCCTTGGGATTACACGTAACCATCATGCCCCAAGGTGCTCCTACCCACACACATAATACAAGTTACACATTCTTTACCAATCGATCACTCCCTCCTTGTGCTCTTTTTTTGTCCCGTCGTCAAATCTGTCCAAGTAGTGCACACACTCGGTGGGTGTCACAGAAGGCCTTATATCCTCCCCCACTAAACTTGTTGTCATCTCGGTAACTTCCATACCACTTGTGATTCGTAGCGACCTATGTCAAACTCCTGAATCATGTCCTCATATTTCCACAAGGACCGATATCTCTCCCAACTGTCCTCTTTGTCGGATTTGTCCTTCCAATGGATGAAGTACTCATGCACATGACCTCTGCCCCATCCCAATATGTGATGCGCCAAAATATTCTCTACCTCCAACTCTAGCTTATTTTCAACCATGGTTAGTGCTCTGGATGGCTCAACTCGACTTGGGACATCTGGGTCTCTTTGGCATGACTTCAATTGGCTAACGTGGAAGACAAGATGAATATGTCGCATATGGAATCATAACTCCAATCTATAGGTGAGATTGTCAATCTTCTCAAGAAATTTTAACGGTCCCTCATACCTCTGCACGAGAGACGGATCCATCCCTTTAGGTGGTGGGAATTGATCTCTGCTCAGCTTGCGAAAGACCAACTCTCCTACTTGGAATTTTGTGGCTCACTTGTTGCAGTCTACCCACTGCTTTATTCTGTCTGTTGTGTTAGTCAAGTATGTGTGAGCTATCTTGAACCGATCCTTCCAACTCTTCACAAAACTCACAATTGATGCATTTGTCCCATAGTATCCACATGTCACAAAATGAGGAGTTGTGGTTTGTTGTACGTTTGTCAAATCAAATGGACCATAGCATGTCACTGAACTCTTCTTCAAGTTGTAGCTGAACCAGGCAGCGTCCAACAAGTCCGACCAATTCATTTGATCTACATGTACATAGTGCCACAAGTAGTTCTCCAGAAGTGCATTGATTTGTTCG
This sequence comes from Picea mariana, assembly GCA_032191745.1. NCBI lineage: Eukaryota > Viridiplantae > Streptophyta > Pinopsida > Pinales > Pinaceae > Picea > Picea mariana. Next base: position 53,703 of record JASDQU010241286.1, read on the forward strand.
ATCTACCCATTTGTCTAAACTCTTCAACAACTTCATCCCCACAAGCTTGAACAATGTTGTCCAAAACTTACTCATGAACCTTGCATCCCTATCCTACACAATGTTCATTGGAAGACTCCAATACTTCACTATGTGCTTGAAAAATAACTTTGCAACTTCTTCCATGCTACAAGGCATTGTATCCTCGTTCCAACAACGCCATCATTCTCTAGTGTCTTGGGTGGCCAGACCAAGGCGAGTCATGACATTCCTTCACGAGTTCTCTACTGAGGTTGGATGACTTAGGGACATAGATTTTCTCCCCAAAGTACAATAATCCATTGCATAGCCAAAACTTCTGTGTTTTTCCATCCTTCACCTGCTTCATAATTTTCTTCGATGTGTGATCATGCTCTAACCCTTCCTTGATCCTTTTGTGATGTAAGCAAATTGTCCTCCTCCTCTAGGATTGTGAGTTATGATTTTTTGCTCAAGACATATGCGACAACGTTTAGCCTGCCCAACCTATACTTAATGGTCATGTCAAATTCTGCAAGGAAGTCTTGCCACCTTGCCTACTGGGGTGACAACTTCAGCTACATTGTAAATAACTTGTCCTGGCTTTGTCTGTCTTCATGATAAATGGCTTGCCCAACAAGTAGTGTATCCAAGTCTACAAACAATGTACTACTACATTCATCTCCTTCTCATGAACGGGGTATCTCCATTCGTGATCTTGGAGCTTCCTAATCTCAAAAGCGACCAGATGTCTATCCGACATTAAAACCCCTCCAATGGAAAAGTCTGATGCGTCCATCTACACTTCAAACTATTGCTCAAAGTTTGGTAGCTTCAAGACAGGATTTGTGACAATTCTATGTTTTATGTCTCCAAACGTAGACTTGCACC
>JASDQU010241287.1:11382-27170 GCA_032191745.1 Picea mariana
AGTTCTTCTAATTATGTATTTGTACTTTGAGACTTCTTGTTCAATGAAATTCATCTTCTATTTCCATATTATTTTCATCTAATATTGATTGTTCATGATCGAAAGATTCACATGGATTGTGGTGACTGTGTTGTAATGGATGTTTGATTGCAGTGCATTTATAGTGTTTTCATTTTCTTGAAATTTTGAATTCAAGAGGATATTGTTTTTGGAGATTTTCCTCCTTAGGCTACTGAAAGACCTGATGGCTAGAGTAGACCTTTACACCTTCTCCTCAATTTCTTCCTTCTACTCACCCTTACTGCAATTTACTGGATGAAGTTTATCAAGACCTCATTTGCTTGTGCATACTGCCCCAGTTTTCTGAGTTAAAAAAATATTCTCTTGAGTTTGCCCCATTGGACCTCTTTAAATCCATTAACCGTGACATATAACTCAATGGGTACTAGGATTACCTTTGCCACAATCCATAGGTGACTTCTAGTGCTAACATAACCTCTTATGTTGTCACATAGTACCTCATATGCAACCAATTCTTCTTTGGATCTCTTTTTTCGTTGATCCACATATTGTGTCTAGAAGCCTTGAAATATGATACTCCTTGATTCTCTTCCACCACCTCTGGTGGTATCCTCCAGGTATTGGATATATTTTCCCTCATGTCATCAAAATACATGGAAAATATGTTGGAACTCGCCTTCCTTTATTTTGCAGTTGAAGTGTGCCTTAATATCGTATACATTGTTGTGAGAAACTTTCCTAGAATTGGGTAAAAGATATTGTATTTAGGTTCTTCCCAACCCACCAAAGTTACGAGTATGATAAACCATTCATAATGGAACTTTGTTCCCAAATCATGTGCATCCTTGCAGTCATCCAAAAACAAATTTAGTAAGTATGGTCTCCAACTGAGTAAATTCCCCTTCGCATACTACACGGATGTTGCTATCACTCATGTAGGTGCTTCTTCCTTACAAGATTTTCTTATAAGTTTACAATCCATTAACTTATTTTCCAACCTCATCGCAAGTTCACTAATTCTATTGATTATGATTCCTCATGACCCTCTCTCCCTGCCATATGTCTTCTTCATTTCCTCTGTCATGGATTTCTCCTTTGTCTTGTCATCTAAATATTGCGTTAGATTTTCTCCATCTTTTGGTAGACCTGTAATATTTTCAATTATATCTACATCTATCGATACTATCCTATCCATCCATAGAATTCCTCCATGCACCAATGCCAAAATTTGTTTCAAACAATTGTTCACATCTTTTCCCCTCCCAAAATGAGGGATTTCTAACAAGTTCATTATCCCTATGTTATACAACCATGCTATCCACTGCTTTGGTTCTAAAATTGGAGCTCCTGATGAACTTGTTCCTTTTCTCTCCATATAAAATTGTGTCATGAATTGAGGGAACTTATCCCTATATTCTACATCATGGTCCAAATACCTAAACTTTTCAACACATCCTAATATATAGGGAAGGATCATGAATCCTTCGTGTGACATTGTTGCTTCTATCTATTTGCACGATGATCTCTGTACTGACTATTTTCCCTTTGTTTTCATTGTCCCTATCGATGGTCCTGCTTCTTCGTGTGTATCTTCTTCTTCTTCTGCATCATAATTTTGTTGACCTGTGACATCCTACATCATTATTTCCTTCATCTACGACATTATTTCTACAACAGGGTTCTTTTCTTTTTCGGTCTGTGCCCTAGGCTCATATGATTTTTTTCTCTCATAGACTTCCCTGTTCATTTGTTGTGACACTCCCAAACCCAATTGTTGTGTAGTGTTATTCTCTGCAGTAGGGTTTTTTTTTCAGTCCTCAGATCCACATCCATTTTCTTAGTCATTGTTTCCTTCTGTTCGACAATGGTTGGACTAATTGGTTCAATGAAAGGTGATGGGATCACATCCACATCAACGACTCCTTCTGGATAAATCAGGTTTGTTTCTTTGGCTGCTAATTTCTCTACGAACTTCACAGCACTATGTTTTTTCTTTTCCACTTGAATGGGATCTCCAACCTTCGGCGGTGCCATTCTACTGAATCAAAATAGGGTTTTCCTGAATCTTCCTTGAATCACCTCGAAATCTCCTGCTCACGCTTAACTTGCTCTCTTAGCTTCTCATTTGCAAAATAACATAATGAAGATTCCCTTGCAAGTTTTCTCCTTTTGTAGTTCCTGTCGTATATTCTCTGTCACATTTGTACTTTTCGACCATTGTCCTTTTCCTCTTTATGGCCACTTTTTGTCCCATCACGCTATGTTTTCTTCCTTGTTACCTTTCTTAGACGCGTAGTGTATTCATGTTCTTTCACACCAATTAATTTCTGTTGTGCGTTGTATCATCTGACTCTTCCAGCAAAAAAACTTATCTATCTACTTCATCTTTTTGTTTTTTTTCTTATTTTTCTAGTTTTTTCTTTCTTTTTCTTCTTTTACTTATTTTGATTTTCTTTTTTTTTCTTTTTCCACTTTTTTTTCTTTTCTTTTTCCACCTTCTTTTTTTCTTTTTCTTCTTTTTCCACTATATACACTATGTACAATTCTACTTTTCTATGTTGTAACTATTAGCACTAGAATTCACCTCTAGATTGAAGCAGAGGTAAGCCCAGTACCCATCAATTTTTATGTCACRGTAAATAAAATAAGACGTTGGTAAGACTGCCCATGCAGTMTCYTGACAGATGCGATCTATGTTGGTCTGCACTGACAATCTGCCTCTGYGTTTGTCCTTCTCAGGCCTTCTATTTAAGGAAGGAGATGATGTCTCACCCACCTTCCATGCTTTCATTAACTGTTTCATCAGGATCTGAGTGGGCAAAGTGAACACCTGCAACTAGAAGACATGGTGACCTTTCTTTCACCATCTATGCTCTGTTGGATGTTAGCCTGGAAGACTAGCAGGTGGATGAAGGATGTTCACGAGGAGGAGATGGCAAGATGATTAGTGTGGGMTCAACAAGATACAACAAACACTCAACGACCAAGTGGAAAGATGTGATAAYGGAGATGGTACTGGGAAAGCGTGGGCACTAGCATGCGAGAGCTGAGGTGGGAAGGTGTAGGGGTGATGTGGTGAGGAGAGGGGATGGGGTGGCAGAGGGAAAGTGGGGACAACMATATAGGTGGTGGTGACATGGGAGACAGATAACAGAATGAAAGAGGTGGAAGCAGAAAAGGGAGATGATGTAGACGTGGGTGTGCCACCCCATCCCCTCTCCTCACCACATCACCCCTACACCTTCCCACCTTCCATGCTTTCATTAACTATTTCATCAGGATCTGAGTGGGCAGAGTGAACACCTGCAACTAGAAGACATGGTGACCTTTCTTTCACCATCTATGCTCTGTTGGATGTTAGCCTGGAAGACTAGCAGGTGGATGAAGGATGTTCACGAGGAGGAGATGGCAAGATGATTAGTGTGGGCTCAACAAGATACAACAAACACTCAACGACCAAGTGGAAAGATGTGATAATGGAGATGGTACTGGGAAAGCGTGGGCACTAGCATGCGAGAGCTGAGGTGGGAAGGTGTAGGGGTGATGTGGTGAGGAGAGGGGATGGGGTGGCAGAGGGAAAGTGGGGACAACAATATAGGTGGTGGTGACATGGGAGACAGATAACAGAATGAAAGAGGTGGAAGCAGAAAAGGGAGATGATGTAGACGTGGGTGTGCCACCCCATCCCCTCTCCTCACCACATCACCCCTACACCTTCCCACCTTCCATGCTTTCATTAACTATTTCATCAGGATCTGAGTGGGCAGAGTGAACACCTGCAACTAGAAGACATGGTGACCTTTCTTTCACCATCTATGCTCTGTTGGATGTTAGCCTGGAAGACTAGCAGGTGGATGAAGGATGTTCACGAGGAGGAGATGGCAAGATGATTAGTGTGGGMTCAACAAGATACAACAAACACTCAACGACCAAGTGGAAAGATGTGATAAYGGAGATGGTACTGGGAAAGCGTGGGCACTAGCATGCGAGAGCTGAGGTGGGAAGGTGTAGGGGTGATGTGGTGAGGAGAGGGGATGGGGTGGCAGAGGGAAAGTGGGGACAACMATATAGGTGGTGGTGACATGGGAGACAGATAACAGAATGAAAGAGGTGGAAGCAGAAAAGGGAGATGATGTAGACGTGGGTGAAAAACACATGGTAGGAGGTAAGAGGGTGAGGCACGGAGGTGGGATAGTGAGTGGGGGATAGGTCTGCAGTAACAAAAGGTGGAGGGGAAATGAGAGATGCTACATGCAGAAGAGAGAGACAGAGTGGGGAACATGTGTCATCGGGAGGAGTGGGCGGTAAGCGGAGGTGGTAAGTGGTCTACTCAGAGGGGGGGGTAGGTAGTTAGTCATTTAGTATGGGGGGGTCTGAGTTATCAAGGAGGCGCCACATTAGTGGGGGGCCCACGCTCCAAAACCACCAACTCAGACCCCCCCCCCTTGCCCCATTAAAGGTAGAAGTTTGTGGGGGTCCGGTATGGATCCTGCGTCGTAGAACTGACCGCTCAGATCTCAACCGCTTAGATCTACACGCCCCTTAGTATAACACACCCGGGTACCCAAAACTTAGGATAAGTGGGTTTTTTCCCACTTCTTGTCATTTTTCCACTGTAATGTCCATTCTTGAGGGAAAAAAACCACTTTACAAACCTATGTGATAACATTTGGCTCCATGGGGGATGGCCTGCTCCCTGTGAGATGCCAAGAACTCACAACTTCAGTCGCCTTATTGTTGGGTCGTGGAGTCGACCGATAAAACAAAAATAAAAGTGGTATTTACAATGACATGGAGGAGCCATGTATGACTCAAACAAAGAATTTTTTCAGAAAACACCCATTGATAGGGCCACCAAAAAATTCATCACCCTCCAAATTATGCAACCTATAAGTGTTATTTGAAAATACCTTAGAAACTTTGAAGGGTCCAATCCATAGGGCTTCAAATTTACCATGCTTTCCCTTGTCCTATTTGGGTGCATCCCATCTAAGTACTAGATCTCCCAGTTGGAAATCCTCTTTACGTTTCTTCCTATCAAAGGCCTGCTTGATCTTCTGTTGATGTTCGTGTGCTTTGTCCAACATTTTCTCTCTAGTTTGTTGCACCTCTACCAGTTTTTGTATTCTCCTGATCATATCATTAGGCCCCCCTTGGTAGTATTGGAAGAATTTTTCCATAGGCAAGGATATCTAAGAAGGAAATATGGCCTTAGTCCCTTACACAGGCTGAAAAGGAGAGACACCCATAGATCTCTTTGTTGTCACTCTATCATCCCATAGAGAAAATTTGAGCTTTGAATCCCATGCTTTCTTGTTGTCCTCTAGTAGTCTTTTGATAATCTTTATAAGGCTTTTTTTAGAGGACTCTGCTAGTCCATTTCCTTGGGGATAGTAGGGGTTGAGTGAATTAGTGAAATTCCAAACTGTTCACAAAACTTGATCAAAGGTTCAGCCTTCAAATATGCAGTGTTGTCAATGATGATTCTGTTCGGACAACCAAATATTGCTATAATGTCTTCAAGGATACCAATGATTACCTTGTGAGAAGCACTCCTTGTGGGGATAGCTTCTATCCACTTCGTGAAATAATCTGTTGCAATTAAGATCCATATGTGTTGACCACTTGAAGAAGGATGAATTTCCCCAATAAAGTCTAGGCTCCACTACTGGAAGGGTCATGAAGCTATCACAAGATTCAATGGCAGAGACATGAGTTGCTCTTTCCCAACAAATTTTTGACATTTGACACAAGCCCTAATTTTTGCACAGACATGAGTGAATAGAGTAGGCCAAAAATACCCAGCCTTGAGAATTTTATAGGATGTAGCTCTCCAGAAGTGATGTCACCCACATAGGATGTCATGAAAATCAAACATAATTTTTTGGGCCTTTTGTGGGTCCAAACATCTCAAAATCACTTCCAGAGGGTCTTTCTAATACAAAACCTAGTCAATAAGGCAATATTTAATTTCTTTGAGCTTAAGATATCTTTCCTTACTTTTTCCCATACCATCTGGAGGTCGCAGCTCCTACATAAATAATATGATGTCTTTGTACCATATGCATCCTGCCAATGGAGGGATGACTTGTGGACCTGAAAGAGACAATTCAACTTGTTGATTTTCTGAGATGGCTTTGATGAAGTTGACCCCCAAATCCTTGCAATTAGACTCATCCAGTAACTTGGTTAGACCTTGGTCTTTAACTAGTTTGGCATGCTTTATTTCCAGATCAAACTCAAGGATTTTGGTAATCCACTTGCTCCTTCGTCAATCTATGTCAGGCTGAAGGAGAATGTCCTTCACAGAAGCTAAAGGAACATATGCAATGATATTTGAATGCATGACATAGAATCTAAAAGATTTGAGATCTTTCACCAAGGCATAGGCCTGCTTCTCCATGATGTCATATTTGGTCTCAGCATCCCTCAGTGCTCCGCTGAAAAAGGAAATAGGTTGCTCCAGACCTTCAACATTCTTCTGTAATAAAACAACTGTTATTGTATCAAAAGAAGAAAATAAAAACATCAAAAAACCCTTGGAATAATCAATACTGGTAAGCACAAGTGCCCCAGTTAATGCCTTCTTTATTTGGTCAAAATAATTTCTGGACTCAGCAGTCCATTTCACTTCATTCTCCTTCCTGAGCATGACTATAATATGCTTTACCAACTCAGCAAAATTTGAAACAAACCTTCTCAGAAAATTAATTTTTCCCAGGAAGGACTAAACCTCCTTCTTGGATCTAGGAAGTAACAGGGTTTGGATAGCTTCCACTTCGCTTGAATCAATTCTGACCCCCTCAATGGATACTATGCGCCCCAATAATTTTCCTTCGTGCATGGAAAACAATGACTTTTGGGGATTATGGGATAGACCCAAACCTTCTGCATTTTGAGAAGACCCTTCTTAGATGCTGGTAATGTTCTTTATTAGATTTGGAAAAGAATGTAATGTCATCCAGATAGATGACCAAAAATTTGTCCTTTTCTCTAATGAAGGTGATGTACATGGCTCGTTGGAAGGTTGCTTCTGTGTTCATCAGTGGAAAGGGAATTTTGTCGTACATGAATGTGCCCCAAGGAGTGGTGAAGGTTTTCTTTTCTCTATCTTTAGGCAGGACAAAGATCTAATTATAGATAGAAAATTCATAGATCATGGACATCCCAGATGACCCTGTCACCCTCTGCAATATGTGTTCCATATTTGGAAAAGGGTAATTGTCCTTCTTAGAGATTTTGTTTAAGTTCCTGAAATCGACACACAATCTGATTTCCCCATTCTTATTTCATACTGGGACCAGATTATCCACCCATTCATATTATATCTCAAGGGGACAATGATCTGGGTGTCCATCAACTTCTTTACCTCTCTTTCCATAATAGGTAGCGTCATGGGGTTTATTTGTCTTAATTTCTTCCTAAATGGTTTGGCCTCCTCTTTCAATGGGATCTTATGCTCAATGAAACTTGTGTCATATGTTTTGATATCTTCATAGGTCTAGGAAAACACATCAGAAAAATCTCTTAATAACTCAACATACTCRACCCTTTGTTCCCTTGACAAGCTTCTTGACAGCTTAACAAATTTTGTATCCTCCTCTGTGCCAATATTGCACTCATCCACCTCAGCATTCTCATTTGAAATATTTCCCTTTACTTCCACATCATTCCTGTCAAAAAKTATTTCCAAAGGAAGTAGTCCCTTTGGGATATGATTGTTAGGCAACTGGACAATATGATGATCAACAATTTTGTTTAGAAAAACAACATCATGAGGATTTATTTCAGAATCATGATCTTGATCAATGTGTAATGCAGAAAATTCATCAACGGTCTCCAGGAATATTTTGATTTCAAGATCATCATCAAACACTTTCCAATGTTTGACATTATTAGGTATAGAGGGTCTATGTTTCACTTCTACATCATATCTGAGTTTAGGTGGCAGAGGGACTCTGAAATTACTTGTTGAAATAGTCATAGAATCAGCCATGAAATTCTCTTCTCTTGGAATCAATGAAATGTTGAAAGCCAAGAAAAAACTATCAAGTAGATCCCAAACTTCATTTCTGTAACTTCTAAGATGAGGGTGCTTGGCTTGATAAATATTTCTGATATGATGGACAATTAACTTGGCATCCCAAAAAACTGATATCTCTTTAATCCCCGTGTCCTTTGCAGTCATCAAACCCAAAACAAGAGCTTCATACTCTGCCACATTGTTGGTAGTTTCAAATTCTAACTTGTAGGACAGAGATATAATATCTTGAATAGGTGAAACAAGGACCACTCCAACACCAACACCTTCTCTAGAAGAGGCTCCATCAAAGACCATTTTCCAAAAAGAGACAATTGGGGGAGAATTCTCACAGAGAGTAAGGGACTTCTTTCTGATTTCAAGAGGGGGTTTATTCCTGGATCATTTATAATATATTGAAATATAAAAATTGATCTATATGTGGGGAGACCGGGCCTTGGGATAACCTTTATGCTTCGGTATGAAAATAACAACTATGCCAAGTTCAGATTAGCAATAATGCCATCACTTTTCTAGAACATTAGATATTATTTGAGAGAAATTTTGAAAGAGAATATGCATGCAATATAATAGAGGCTAGAAAATAATTTCACCACACCTTAACATACATCACATGTTAAACATTTTCGATTTTCTTTCATCAATTTGAAATAAATAATTGTAAGGTATTCTAAGATAACTTAATAAATAATCATAACATGTATTACTCAATACAACAACAAATATAGAGTTGAGAATGGAAACAATCCACAGGTTCAATCACATTCATGCTTTGGATGAAAAAAACCCTTTTGGTTCTACACAGAACTTCTAAATTCAATAACCTTTTTCTAAGAAATAGTTCTCTTACAAAATAAAATCCTCTTTTCTATGAAAAAACCATAGCCCCTGATACATGGATGATGTCTTTATTTATCAAAGTAAATTATCTAAAAATATCTACTATGTCGAGTCTTATCAAGTAAACAAAAGAAAAATGGACTTAATTCACATCTCCCTCTCCTATTATCTCTGGTTGTCTTGATGTTATACAACAAATCATTCCTCTCATATTATGACCACTGGAAAAAGAGTTCTTCACATGTGTTGGCTTAAGGAAACCTATGTTGGTCCATTGGTGCACTAAGGATATCTTTCATCTCAACCACACATTTTTTGTATTTATCTATCTTGTCACTTAGCCACTGTAAAAATGTCGATGCTTTGATCGAGGGATTCATGAACTTATTCATCTATCTTGGGACAAGGGTTGAAATATAATAAATTTATGTTTCATACGACTGGTATAGTTTAGTGTGTTTCCAAACTATGTCATGAAAATCTATGAAGTCCTCAGGTTGGTCAAACTCAGGTAGATGGATATCCCTCATTTCCTTATTTATTTACTTCCATCTCTTCACACATTCTTCCCATATTTCTTGCATTTTTCGATGAGGTTATTGTACCATTTTCATCCAGTGTTCCACTACCATGTGTATTTTGGTGATACTGTAATATGTGAGTACCTGAATACCATGTTCTTCTGTGTCTTGACCCATCTACACTTCTCTGATGTACTTGATCCTCTCCAAAGCTTGATATTCCTTTTCATACCATCGTTGCATATCTTTGTAGGTCACTAGTCGCATAAGAGTATATTCTTGGTAATATTCTATTTGAGACATGAAATATCTCTCTCTGATTTGAATTGATCGTGCACCTCCATGAAATCACCTTTAAGAAGTATTATTTCCTAAGTGGTGTCCTAATAATTCTCTGCTTGATGTCGAATATGCTCTAATTCCTTTCTCGTGGAAGTAGCTTCTAGTTCATCCCTTTTCACTCTATCTAGGGTGGTATCATTTATAGCCATCCCATCTCCAAGTATCTCACTCACCCTTGTATTTTTTGTATCAAATAAAGTTTCTTCTATGGTTACGAAAAAAGTATTATCTAAAGTGAACCTCTTTCTTTTGACAGTTATTTTCATCACCACCTTTCTTTTCTTTTCATAAGAGATATCCTGCACATCAACAACCTAGTCAATAGGTTCAGTAATTTTTTTATCTCTATAAGATAGGGTATTTCCCAAGATCCCTGATGTATACAAATGTTCCATAGCAGGTTCCTTCCCCTTTTCCATGGTAGGAACTTGACTACTACCTTCTTTTGTTAATGTCTTCTCTTGTGTGCAAGTTATACGTTACCACTCTATATTGTTGTTTGTCTCTCTCAATTGTTCAGAGGGAATGTCCATTGTGAGTTTTAGCGATGAAGCTCTTTGTTGGTAAATTCCAGGTGGTGGTGTTATTGTCTGAGGTGAGGAATTGGATAGAAATCCTACAGTCATTGTATTTTCTGTTGATGGGACATTGCATTCTTGTTGTTCATATATCCCTTATTGATCTTCTTCATAGTCACCTTTTTCTCCTTTGAATGTATTTTATGCATTAGGTTGTTCATTACTAGCATCCCCATCATTACTTGGTGACCTTGCCTCATATAAAGGATGAGTTTCCTATTGTGGGAAAGTCATACTATCATGGGTGTTCTCAATTTCTATGTCCCTTCTTTATGGATTTTGTAATGGTCCTTCTAAGGCCAAGGAATTCATTTCTCTCGATGCTTACTCATAAGTGATAGGTACTAGGGATATGTAAGATTTTACTGAACCTTCATCATCATCATATATAGTTATTAAATCAATAAGGACTTGGGGTAAACCTATTCTGGATGGTGCCCTTGATGGTCTTTATGGTGTTGTAGCTATTGTAGGTTTCTCCACTTAGGTTTGTAGTGAACTTGGATCAACCTAACTGATGATTTCCTCTGGTGGATCTACTTCAATAGTATTTGGCTATGTTGCATGAGTGTCTATCTCAACTGGGACAATCCTTGGAGGTTCTTGTTGAGCACTCAACACACTCTAAATAATTTGTGAAATTTATTTCTTTTGGGTACCACTTTTCATCTTTCTGAATCAGACTCAGTGTCATGAATGAAGGGATTGTTTCATTTTGAGTCTTATCATCAACCATATTTTGTTTGGTTTAAAAAACTATTGATAGATTAAATTTTTCTAAGTAATATTGCGTGAAACACCCGAAATGTGCACATTTAAAAAAAAAATTCAAACGATCACCGATAGACAAATTTTGGTCTATAATATAGTCCTTTAACATCGCTGATATGTTTTTTGCATCGATGAAATTAGAGAGGTAAATCATGAGTAGGAACAATCTCCATCTCCTATCGTCGATCCATCTTCGGCGTCGACGAAATTCGAGAGACAAAACTACGAAAACATTAACTTTAAACACTTCGTCGATCATCGATCGTCGTCAACATCGACAACATAGGGAATGATAGTCAAGGACACATGTCTAAATAAAATCACCAATGTTGAGGAAGATTTTTCACGAAGAAGTCAAAATCAACTTCCACGTGTCTTTGTCGTGTAAGCAATTCGTACGATGCAGCTTGTTTTCCCTACATCATCCCTTGATGTTCCCCATGTCATGTCTGTATCGCCAAGTCAACACTTCTATGTTAGCACTGTACAGAGTTTTGGGTCGGCGTCAGTGCTTTTGACTAAAGGTATCAATGAAAAACGTTTAAGGAAAGCACCGATGCCATTCCACTCGTTTTCTATTGACGGAATGATAAGACATCATAAGACAGGGATTTTCATCGAACCTTCCACATTCTAAATCGACGATCTCGGATGCTCTACACTTTGGTTCCATTTCAAGACGCTACCTTTTTCCCTCGACATCGATCATACCAATGTTGAAAATAGAAGAAGGCTCGATAGTTTGATGGGATAATTTCAGCAGAATTAAGATCATTTTTTTTTATTTAAGAGGCCAATTAAATTTTCGCGCAACCCACATTACTATCTCGCATGCCGAACAAAAATTAGAAGTTTGAATCCACCGATGAACTATGAAGTAACCCGATCTTGCGTTGCCAGTCTGCATTACATTTAATCCCGAGCATGGTTCAGATTTAGTGATGGATTATGAAGGGCACATTTACACCCTTGAATTTAAGAACTGATGCGACAAGGTAAGTATGATCTCCATTTAAATTACAAAGACATATTCAAACATGCCATTATGTGAAAAAATATTTTATTCCCCGTAGGAGTCAAAAGAGTGAGAGAGCACGTCGAAGATCTTACAATCGATCTTTAAATCTAAACTAGTTAATATTGTGCAAGAAAGAGGTATGCATTGTCTTTATCATTTGTACATTTGAAATTGTGTCTATAATACTCATAGAGGTTGGTATCTCACTCTGTCTATTTGCAGAAAATTCCTCCAAGAAATCTGACAACTAGGCGCTCACCAAGGATGCCCAAACTAAAGGAACCAGAGGTCGGGGAAGGATCTATGTCTAGCACTACAAGGGAGTTGGATTTCACCTCAAAGATGGAATCAATTATCCGCACATCCACGAAGAATCATTTTACCAAGCCTCCAACATTCGGTGACATAGAGGCAATCGCAGGGTCTAAAGTGGTGCTCCCGCATTGGGGTGACCTGTACAAAAAAATTCTCCAGGAGGACTACCCTGATCTCACACCTCATAGAAATCTGAATGTCCGAATATTGGATGATGAGGTGTTTCCAAACATTTGGAGGTAAATTTTGCATAGGGTGGCTAGATGGACCCCAGTTCTACCCTACATCAAGAGCTTGGGATGGATAATTTAACATGCTGACACGGTGAAGTGCACCATGAAAAATGAGCAAGGCGAGTGTGTTGGTGTTTTTCCTTCTGATGGAGGTGCAAAATTACTATAAAATTAGAGACTCGGAGGAAAGACTAAAAACAGACTTCGTGGTAATGTTCTACAAGGTTCATGATACCAGTCTATTGCTAGCCTCATGGTCTAAAGAAGACAAGAAATTCACAAATAGGAGCATTGGATAGTACAACACAGTTAATATTAGAGAGCCATAAATGTATCTGATGGAGTTAATCTGTCGGTTATATGGAGAAAAGGATTGCTACAAATTTTCAGGGGCATGGATGCCCTTGGTACACACCGTGGCAATTTTGGGGAGAAACTTCAATTGGGAATCCATTATATCCAAAGAGCTCAATATAAATATTTCACAGGCTCAGTCACCGAAGGAAGGAGAGGTTCTGACCTTCTACATGACATCCTACTTGCTGGATGTAATTTGCGCAAGGAACATTTTTTCAAGTATGAATCTGAGCTGGCATATTGTTGAATTTCCTGTACATGTCTATTTCAACATATTATGGGAAAATATATACAAGATATTGTATGATTTAATATGCGATGAGTTCCTATCTAGGGCATACTTCATCATCTTTAAAAAAGAGTTTCCTTGGATTTTGATGGTGGCGAAGAAGATGATATCAAAAGTTGGCCACTGGTACTTTGAAGAAACTAACACTCAAAGCGATGTCCCTGGATGAGAAAGTTGAAACCATAGAGCACTCTTCTCAAGAAGTCATCAGGCTCAGAGAGGAAAGAAGAGAAACAAAATCAATGAAAGTGAAAAGGAGGGGTACGTTGTTGTTCGAAGAAGACAAAAGGGCTATGCAAAGGTTAGAGGAATACCCCCCACTTAATCCTCTGAAATAACCTATGAGGATTACCCTGATGAACACCAATGACCATGAGGTTGAGAAAAATGGCTCAAGTTCCACCTCACCAATAGAAACTTCTGATCAGGAAGAAACTATCCAAGTGACATCCTCGATAACAGTTGCAGTTCAATAAAGGACAACAAGAGTATCAAGAGAAACATGGGTTCCAACTATTCTTGTGGACCTAATCACTATATATGATGATGATGAAGGATTGAAGGATTCACACATGACTCTGGTTTTAATCACCTAGGAGGAAATACCAAGTGAAGTATCTTCTTTGGCTCCCAATGATATTGTACCGAAACCTCAGGAGGTCTGCCAGGAAGCCAGAATCACTACTGATGTTGAATTTCTCAATTCACTAGAAACACAACCGACATGAGAGATGCAGTCACATGGTGACAACTCCANTTGTGGACCTAATCACTATATATGATGATGATGAAGGATTGAAGGATTCACACATGACTCTGGTTTTAATCACCTAGGAGGAAAGACCAAGTGAAGTATCTTCTTTGGCTCCCAATGATATTGTACCGAAACCTCAGGAGGTCTGCCAGGAAGCCAGAATCACTACTGATGTTGAATTTCTCAATTCACTAGAAACACAACCGACATGAGAGATGCAGTCACATGGTGACAACTCCAAAGATGACATGGACATGGGTGAACAAGGAGGAACAGTGAAGCTACCAGAAATTGGCACCCCACTAGCCGAACTTTCAATTGGTATTGAGCTTTCTCCTACTCTCTCATCTGGAGTGAAAACATAGTTGATCATTGACTCCATGTAGGAGGACCAGTCGACAAAGAATCCAAGAAACTCCCCCACCAAGGAGACGAGCGATCCCAACCATGAAACAAAACAAGAACCTGCATGAGAAGATACCATGGAGAATCTCTACACAGTAGGAAGATTGGGAAATACTTTGTCCTAGGGAGATCAACAGATTCTGTAGGTTGTATATGAAATCATCACCTTGCAGGCCATTTCTTATGACAAGAAGAGAAAATTCATGATGAAAAGGATGGTCAAGAAAATAAAACTCACCTTGGATAACACTCTGTTCATAATCATGGAAGAAACACTATTTGACATAGAGCATGCTAAGAAGACCAAACTCATTTGAGTTGGAATGGACATAATGGATGAAACACTTGACAGATCAAGGAAGGACGAAGAGGAGGAAGATGCCATGAGAGAATAATTGGACCATCTTCGTCATCAGGTTGAGTACTACCAAAAATCAACACAGGTGGTGGTACTCTTAAAGAGAAAGTTCTGAGAAATATATGGGAAATTCAGAAGAGAAAGAGACCTCTTTACCGATTGAGTAGCAGATCTTCAAGAATATACTTTAATGGGGATGGTGACCTACAAAGGTATGCAGCGCTGGTTCAAAAAGGCACATCAGGCCTTAGAATGAATCGACTACACCAATAAATTTTAGAAGGGTCACGATTCATAGGATCATGGTATCCGAGTGTTGATGGACAACAACATCGCTCGAATACAAAAAGCAGCCAAACACTGGGTCTCCATGGTCCAAGAGCCTTAACATAGAATACAAGAAAGGTGGGTGTTGGTCCCGTGATATGGTTAATTTAATGATGATGATTAGATCCTTTTTGGCCAATATTTGTAGAAATTTCTATACAAATTAATGTATTCCTGCGATTCTCCTGATCTAACAAGTTCCGCTATTGTTAAATATAGAATCGCTTCTACTATTACTTTTGCGGAAGCAATTTAAACCACGATCACAACCACAATGCACAAAGTGAAATATCAATAACACACAACACAGAAGTTTTACCGGGAAAGAGTAAAGCTAAAAACCCCACTATCATATATTATGTATATCATGAATGATGAAACAATCTCATACAAAACTCTAATCCAAGATCTCTCAGTACAATACAATCGTCTCACACTGTCATACACAAATCAACAAATACCTATGCCAATTTCCGTGTCCAAACAGCCTGCCTCCTCTGCAGAATCTTTGCAATCCGAATTCTCACAATGAATCGAATGAATACAATTGCCTCGTTTGCACATGCTCATAAGCATATTCACTTCATGTGTGAAAAAATCACAACTGATAGCCAAACT